>SNQJ01S0071153.1:38416-49368 GCA_010110895.2 Picea sitchensis
CCTCAACATCAAGTATAAAACAGGAAGCACCAATTGCGTCGTTGATTGCCTCAGCAGACCACCAATTGCGGAACTCACCACCGTGCTAGAATCCTGCGGCCATGAGACCTATGGATGGCCCCAACTCTATGAGACATACTTGAACTTCGCCACCACCTACCAAATGTTGGGTGCAAACGTGATTGTTGATAATTTTCATCTTTAGGATGGGTTGTTGTGTTGTTTGAGCCATATTTGTGTTCCATCAAGTGAGCGAGCGAAGCTGATCTAGGAATCCCAATACAATTGGGTGGCAGGACACTTTGGCATCGAAAAGTCAGTGGCGATGCTACAGAAACATTTCTATTGGCCGAAACTTCCACAGGAGGTCAACAAGTATATTAGTTACTGCACTGCCTGTGTTAGTGCCAAACTGACCACTAAGAAATAGGGCATGTAAACCCCTCTTCCTACTCCTGATAGGCCATGGGAATCCATCTCAATGGACTACATGTTGGGCCTTTCGTCCACCAAGCGGGGAAATGACTATGTTTTTGTGGTTGTTGATCGCTTTTCTAAGATGGCGATTCTAGTTGCCTATAAGAAGAACATCACAGTAGAGGCCACTACCAAGCTCTTCTTTGAACGAGTTTGGGGACATTTTGGAATCCCACAAACCATTGTCTTAGATTGGGACAGTCGATTTCTCAGCACATTCTGGTCGAGCCTCTGGTCACTTCTGGACACCAAACTCACCAAATCCATGGCCTTCCACCCCCAAACAAATGGCCAAACTGAGGTCGTAAATTGAATGATTGTGCATATCCTTCACATGTATAATTCCAAGCACCATCGTACATGGGATGAGACCCTTCCTTATGTCCAACATAGCTACAATCGAGCCCTGCATAACTCAATCGGCCACAACCCCTTTCAGGTGGGGTTGGGATTCCAACCATTGGGTCCCATAGATGTTGCACTTCCCCTTGTGGTCACCTCGACCAACTCATCTCCTGCGCCAACTGAAGCTGACAAAGCCACCTAGTTCATTGAATGGATCTGGCACATCCATCAACACGTTTAGGATATCCTACAAAATTCCAATGACAAGTACAAGCAACGCCATGATAAACATCGGGTGCCACATAAATTTCAGGTGGGCGAAAAAGTTTGGTTGCACTTGCAGAAAGAATGCTTTACAGGACCCCATCGAAAGCTTTTCCCACTCCATTATGGGTCATACACCATCACCAAGGCCGCGGGGGATAATTGTTTTGAGCTCAACATTCCTCCTTTCCTTGTTCTGCACCCAATGTTCAACGTGGATCTCCTTCGCCCTTATTTCCCACCATTATTGGACACCTCAGACATAGCAGAGCATCTGACACCAACGGAGCTCAACCCCAACTGCATACAATAGGCACCCAATTATCACATTGTGGACACACAGGTCAAGGGCACTCGAAAATAATGGATCCAACTTTATCGATTCGTCAAAGCAGGGTAGCTCCTGCACCAAGGCAAGTGGCTCACCAGTGGCCAAATTCAACAGAAATTTCCTCATCTGATGGGGGAACTCAAAGAAATGGATAAAATTGCTTCTTAAGGAGGGAGGATTGATCTAAGTGGATATCGGTGGCCACCCACCTTTTCCAACTGGCTCAAAACAATTTTTTGACAATTTTGGCAATTTACTATTTTTAGCAGTTTTAACTTTCGAGGCCATTTTAAGGGCCTAAATGAAGGTTTTTTGGGATAGAGATTCTCAATGATATTTTAAGGCATGATTGAGCCCCCAAAATGAATCTCCTTGATGATACCTTTCCAACGGGCTATGATATGCCTAAAACGGAGATTGAATGCAAAAGTTACGACCCTGGGAAGTTGATGTACTTACTTACCCAGATGGGGCCCACATTACTTTTGGCGCTTCATCTCCTAGGGTTAGGTTTTTGGATGTTTAAGGTTTTTGGCATTCCCGTTTATTGTAAAAAGGCCTTCAGAGCCTCATTGTAATCGTTTTCTTGCGAATGAGCGCAACCGTCACATCTCTTCTCAGAGATAAGCCGCCTCCATTCCAGCAAGCTTGTTTCCACTGCATTTTACAATTTCAACTTATTTCCTTATTGAATAGAAAACCAATTTTACTGTATCTCTGTTATTTTTTGTTAAGCACCTGTTAATAATCTGTAGTCATTTCGTTTTGCTCATAAAATCTGGATCAACTGGAGAGGTACAGTCTCTTGGATTTTTCCATTATAGGCCGAATGGTCTATCAATGGGATGCACGTAATTTTATTTACCAGGAGACTGTCCAAGTCTTCATTGTTGTATGTTTGTGTCAATTTGGGTGATATATAGGAACCGCTTGCTGAAAGTCCAGGAATCTGGATGCATTCATACTACTCTTCTTGTTATCTACTCTATTTTCTAATATAAAATAGAGAATCCTTTCTCAACATATACTCATTAAACATGCAGATTAAAATAAGGTTCGTAAACACATCCTCTAAAGAGGAAGAAACAGGGGGAGGGAAATATGAGTGGTCTTCCCAAGTTCTAGTGTACACTCATCCTTAGTGATTAATGGGAATATGAGTGGTTTTCCCAAGTTCTGGTTCGCACTCATCTTTAGTCATTAATGGGAATATGAGCATTTTTCCCAAGTTCTAGTGCACACTCATCCTTAGTGATTAATGGGAATATGAGTGGTTTTCCAAGTTCTGGTGCGCACTCATCCTTAGTGATTAATGGATAGGTATTAGGCTCATTATAGACATATAATATTACTTTAAATTATGATAAAATTGAGGACCGTGTTATGATTAGAATTTACATCACACATCATTCATGTTTATATTTGAGTAAGAATAATACGCTTCCATTTTTTATAGTATTTTATCATTTAAATTTATGAATCAAAAGTGTGTGAACTTTGAATAATTGACCATATCCCATCTATATTTTTAATATTTTGTCATTTAGCTCCATAGAAGTGTTTATGATTTAACTTTTAATATTTTACGAATTTGAGATCCAATCCCATTTATATTTTGAATATTTTGTCATTAAGCATAACTACATTTATGATTTTTATTTATTATTTTATTGGTTAATGTTGGTAATTTTGATTAGTGATGACTGTGAAATAGATGGAAAACCTTGCCTCGCTGTCCTTCTCCCTTCGCAGTCCTTCATAGATTCATAGTGCATGGCTTCGGCCCTTGTGGGTTTCCCCCTTGGTGCTCGAGGATTATCGTGGAGCTTTGTGGAAGTGCTTCCTTGACACCTAATATGTGTTATCCTTGGTACTTAGTGAATATGTTCAAACTCAATACTTGATCACGATATGATATGCTTGGATTTAGGGTTCGGATAGCAAGGCCCATTATCTTAGGGGATTTTCTTGGAGTTCGATCGCTTGGGAGAGGGTCAATATCCTTCTACTCCGAATTAGATCGCCAGAAAATTCACTTCCAATTTAACACCATTGGATGGATTAAACCTCATTACCCTTGAGGACAGTGTAGGTAGCGTTGAGATCCTTTTGTTTCCCTTAAATAAGTTGATCTTCCTAGGGTCCCAAATAAAATTTAGTTTAAAATATGAACTCTTTCGTTGGTTCAACAAGACTAGTTCTCTGTATTCTTAACTGGTTTGTAGTTGACCTTGAAGCCCTGGCATAGGGTTAATAAGTTGGATCTCCCTCTTTCCCTTATATGAATTTGTAAGTTGATTGATTCTTTATTTTACTGTAGGGTGTTTCAAATCTCTTATATGAAATCACAAGCCAGCTTGAGACCTTATTGATATGTTTAAGTAAGAATGAATTTTATTAATTCTCTCAATGGATATACAAGCGGTTGACTACTAATCAATTTATTTATTGACCTCCTTGTGTCACTTTGAATGGATGTATTTTCGTAACGAAGTCTTAATGTGTTGCTTATTAAGATAAATCATTTTTAATGATATTTAGTTGCACTACATAAGGACGGTACTTGTTACATAGCTTGATGCAATTGATAATCGAGGCTTGATAGAAATGAACTTAACTTAGGAAAGGATTCTAAAGATGAGTGCAATAGGTCTCCACCTAGTAATGGATTCTTACTTATGATTGCATAGTTTTTAATCCCTAAATCCTTATGCTCTTACTCAATTGCATTTTTTTTAATTGATGAATGATGGATTAAATTAATGGTTTGAATGACTATAAGGGGGATACCTAATGTAATAGTGGCGTTAAATTAATGGATTGTTTAAGAAGATTGATCTTCTTATGGGTTTTTAAAATGAATGTTTAATATTATCCTTCCTTACATACTCCTAGAAGACATTCCTAGATATGGAAAGGTCTATTGAAATCTATGAGATTAAGTTGTATTTATGATCTCGAATTATCATTCTCATGAAATGTCCTTGTTCTCATTTACGCTCAATGTTGCTTGAAAATGATTAAGTGATTAGATCTATTGCACCTTGGACTAATGTTATTGAATAAATGATTGAGTGATTAGATTTCTTTGCGCGATGTATTAAATGTTGATGTATGATCGGTTATGAATTTGCTTAATCTTGCATCTTGAAATTAATGCTAATGTATGATGAGTTATGTAATTAGATTACTCACGTGCCATGAAAATAAAGTTGGTGATTACTCTTGTGCCATGATTAATTGATGATTAATATTGGTTGATTTATCTAGTTGATTGTCGGCTTGATTGGATTAGTGGGAATTACACACCTCCTTGTTCCTCAGAACAATCACCATCCCTGAGACCTTAAGTGGTCAAAATCAATCGGATGAATCCTAGGCTTGAGTGTTGCTTATGTGTCCTGGAGGTCCTAACCTTCCAGGGTAGGTTGGGCAGGTAGTTCCTTTAATATTCAGTGACATGGTTGATTATTTATTTGTATTTGATTCAGTCGATCGCAATGTGTTGATTGTGTCGTTATTTATTATGATGATGTGTTGATTAAATGCAACTATTAATTATGATGATGATGATGATTGAGTCACAATTTATGTGTTGATTATGTGCCACTTTTAATTATGTTAATGCATTGATTATGTGTCATTTTAGCTATGATGATATATCACTAGCGATGTTGTTAATTATGTTGTGACGAAATTAATATTAAATTCCTAATGCAAGAAAAAAAATATAGATAGATATTTTTACCTATTGTACATCGCTATTTGTTGTCATAAAGGAGGGGTTGTTGCATATTTTCGCCACCAGTAATCAACATTGTCAACGTCCTACTCCTCATCATCATTGTCATCTTCATCATCATCATCGCCATTGTCATTGTAGTCATTGTCATTGTCATCGTCGTCGTCATTGTCATCACCATAATCAACATTGTTGTTTTCATCGTCATCGTCATCATTGTCATTGTTATGTGGGTTAGTGGTTATGTGGGTTATTAAGGTTAGGGGATATCGACTAGAAAGTTTAGGGTTCATTAAGGTTATATGCTAGGTGTTAGCAGTTATAGATTAGTAGTAACAAGAGTTATATATATATATATATATATATAAATGTAACACACACACACACACACACATATTTCATCGTCATCATCGTCGTCATTGTCATCACCATAATCAACATTGTCATTTTCATCGTCATCATCATCATCGTCATCATTGTTATGTGGGTTATTAAGGTTAGGGGATATCAACTAGCAAGTTTAGGGTTTAATATATATATACATAAGACTTCCTAACTCCTCTCACTACTAATCTATAACTGCTAACACCTAGCACATAACCTTAATAAACCCTAAACTTGCTAGTTGATATCTCCTGACCTTAATAACCCACATAACAATGACGATGGCAACGATGATGATGACGATGACAATGAAAACTACAATGTTGATTATGGTGATGACAATGACGACGACGATGACTACGATAAATACCATAAAACAAAACATAAAAAACATAAATAAAACAAAACAAAACATAAAAAACATAAATAAATAACAAAACATAAAAAAACAAAATACAAATAACAAAACATAAAAAATAACAAAACAAATTAGAACTTTCATGTACTCATTCGATAGAGGCCGAAACAAATCACAACCCACATCATTCGATAGAGGAGGCCTAGAGATTTGGAAAACTCGACAACAATAGAGACAGAGAACCCAACAACTTCGGCCCACAACGATAGAGGAGGCCCTATCTGGCCACTAGCCTACAACGACTGTGTCGTGGAGTGGAGACATTTGAGCTCCGAACATGACACCAAAAATGGTAAATTCTTTCTATCATTTTCACCTATTTTTAGCCTCGTAGTAGGGTTTTTAGGTAGATATATATGGATTCAGGACAGGAAAGGTCGACACTAAAATGGATTTTATACTATGGAAATCTCAATGGATATAATCCTCAATGGCCTAGGACTTTTTTAAATCGATGGTTTACAAACCCTGAGCCTATCGTGCGAGCCATCTCATCATTCTTCCACATTCCACTTTCAACATTTCTTATTAATGCAAAATGTAGAGGTCTCACACATTGGTTCAGGCTTCCACATCATGACACTCCACCTCCCACATTCCCTTGAAACTTCACCTCCCACACTCCCCCTTTTCCCCTCCCCTTCACATTCTAACATTCTCACAATCTTAAACACTTTGTAAGTGAGGAACTAAAGGATAATCTTAGATTGAAGAGGAGAATAGTTGAGTTGGAAGTTGAATTGAATATTGAGCCCTTATTTACACAACCATTGGCCATTAAAGGACCTAAATAACATATGAAGGAGACTTCCAAGAAGTCTACTAAGGAAAAGGTATCCCAAGAAGTAATATGTGCATTTAGAAAGACTGTGGATAATACCATTGAGAATAGGATGTTTTGTTATTTGAGCTCTAGGAGCTGGTAAATAAATCTTCCTTTCTTATTGGAAGGATTCTTTATTTGAAAGAATATTTCAAACTTGAACTTTTGAAGGATACGAATTTCAATGAGAATTATTTATAAACTTTTACTATAAAATTAACTTATATGAATGAGCACAAGAGCTAGAAAGATAATATCCCCTTGAACAACAAGTTGAAGTGGATAAATGATGGTTGGGATAGTTTTATTGATATTCTACAATAATTAATAACATCCAAAGTGTTGTAGGAGAGGAGAAGAAATATATTATTTAAGTTAGTCGACTCTATAAAAGGGTTAGAGGGCCCCTACATTATTCAAGATGACAAAAGTTTTACTAAAGAAGAGTTTGAAGCAAAATCAGAAGTTGACAAGATCTCCTTGGGAGAAGAATTTGATGGCCATACAAGATTTCCTAGGGCAGAGATATTTAGATGGACCATTGACTTTGTTATAGACAATGTCAAGCATACCACTATTGTTTGGGACCAAATTCACTTGCAATTATATTAATTTAGTGTACTTTCGATTTTTCCTTTTTGATGTTTTTTACGAAACTAAGCCACCTCCTTTTGTTATTGAATCTTTGAGTGGGATCGAAAGTGAAATGTTTTCACTTAGAGTAAGGGTAGAGACTATTATATAAAAGTTTGGGTCAATAAATCTATAGAAGTGGCCTCTAAATCCTCTTGAAGCAGTTATGACAGTTAGGTTTCATGAAGTAATCATGGCATTATGAAGTTCCATTTAGTCAAATTTCTTGGAAAGGAGAAGAGTTCATCTTCCAACAATTTTTCCTCCTCAAAATTTTGTAAGAGCCCTCTATGAGTGTCCCTTCCTTTATGTCTCTTTCTTGAGTTTTACCTTGCATTTTCCGTATGTGATTGCACAATGAAAACTAGGTATTGACTGACTTTCCTCCTTTTATGTCTCTAGTATTTCACTAATAGTCTAGGTGTGTAGGAGTCCCATCCTAGCTCTTGAGAGTAAACACATTTGATTTCTTTGTTTAAGTAATAGTCATAAGATTTTTGTTGAGGATTTTTTCACATTTGAGAACTTATTATTTGAATTTAACTCCAAAAAGGACTATTTAAGTGCCATTTTGTTTTTATGATTGATGTCTCAATTGAAGATACTGGTGGAACCTTGAGGATATGGTTCTTTTCAAACTTAGTTGATTTGCAATGAAATAGTATTTTAAAGTTCTCTAATGACCTTGGTCACAATTTTATTTTACTTTCATCTTGTAAAGTCATGCCTATCTTATGTGCTTATATCATATGAAGCGAGACAACAATATATGTTTTGAGAAAGTACATTATCATAAAATATTTCTATATTTATTCACTTTCTATCAATGATTGGAACTACTTGGTTCTTTCTTTGGCAACATAATTCTTTAAAGAAAATTTAATGATCTCTAGATTTTTTAGATTTTTCTAGGAAGTCAAAGATCATTTCAAGGTTTCTCTTACAGTACCCCCCCTCCTATTTCATTAAGCTAAACAAGAATACCTGTCTGATAATAATGAGGACAACCACCTCAATAAAACTGAAGGAAGGAACTCCTTGAGTCCCCCAAGTATTTTATGTCGGCATTGATCCTTTTCGTACAAGATCAAGTGATCAACATGTCATTGGATAAAGGAAATTGGAGAGCACAATTGTGGATGCTCTAGATCTTGAATTAAGGTAGCGCTTGCAACCATACGAGCTCAGATTTTGAGGACTAAGAGATGTACATAAAGCTTCTTTGAGATGGGTTTCTTTATTTGGCATTATTGTAAGTTGTTTACCAAGATACAATATCCTTTCTAGGATTGATGTCTTTGAATGGACCTTAGATGAATTAGAAGATATAAGAAAATGGATCGACAAGAAAGTGACTCACTTTCTTCAACAACTAGACCTATATGTCACCCTTGGAATTGCTTTTATGACTATAAAACTTCTATCCTTGGGTGGCATTTGACAAAATGAGTTTATCTAGTGTTAAATGGAAAATGAATAACTGATATGAAAATCAATCAACACTAAGAAGAAAAAAATTATTTTCAAGATAAACAAAGAAACTAAAGGAAAAGTGGTGCCAAAAATTTCCAAAACAATTTAGGGTGTATTGTGGACTCAAGATATTCTTATAGTGAAATTACTTGAAAGAAGAAATGGTTGGTCACCCATTTTATGTTTTCATATGTACTTGAAATTTTGTATATGATTGAACCAAATTATGAGATTGTAATAATAGACAATGATTAGGTCTAGAAAATAAGTTTAAGTGGGTATCTCAGATTTGTTGCAAATGGAGATGAATATAAAAAATCAGATCTAACAATGTTGGAGAGCTTAAAAAATCCCAAAATCAGCTCCCTTCCACCAACAAAAGATGCAACGATGTGTGGGTTATAGAGTCATCTGAGGTGACTAAATAATTGACAAGTGAATGGTTATTCCAAGCAATGATAATACCACTAATTGTTATCAAGAGGTTTGAGGAACCTTCCAACAAGAACATAATGCTCACTGTACTATGAAAAATTATGGAAGAGATATATCCGAGGCTCTTGAGGTAACACCCTTAGGAACTACCAAATCACTATCACATGCTTATCAAATAATAAACAAATTTTTAATTTGTTTATTAATATAATTTTTCCATTTCTACTTAATTTAATCTCTTTGAATGTCAACCAACTGAAACAGTCTAAGATACAACAAGGGATTGGAATTTCACCATGCACCCCACATCACATGAAGTGCAACCATAACATGGAGTGAGATTTCTCTTCCCTTACTATCTTGACTAGTTTCTCCTAGGGTATTCTTGTCTCTATCCCTCCTACATATTGATCAATTAACATCACCACCTATCCCTCCTACATATTGATCAATTAACATCACCACCTCAAGGGAGGTTCCAACAAAAATAGTAAGTAAGGAAGGTAACTTCTTACTAAGAGAACTTGGTACACAATACTTGCATTTATGGTTTATATGTATTTTTGGTAGCCTGTGTTATTTCATTGATTTTATATTTCTAGATAGTATTTCTAAGCCTATTTTACTCACCTATGAACTATAGAACCCTAAATCAGATGCTCTTAATTGATATCAATATCTCAAGTTTTCCCACGTCTATCCATAAAATTCATGTGGCATGATGTTCTTCATTAAATTCTCACCACCCTAGTGATTTGCATTATTTTTCGAAGGGACATTTATGAATGTGGGCCAATGGTCCTTTGCAAAATGTTTAGAAATAAAAGATGGTGCACTCCAACTCTTTTCTATACACACTATTCAAAGTTGGAGTCATTGCCAATTATTTGCACACATTTATGAGGAAGAATCATGGAGACTCATTCAGATCCAAGGGTGGATACATGCCTCCTTTGTACATATGTGTTTACCCTAACTCTTGGATTATTTGGTCTCTATTGAGACTTTGCTCCAACATTTCCAAGGGTGAAATCATGCCCTTGTTTTGGGAGTTCCTCCATGATATTGATCAAAATCTGGACCAGGGGGCAAAAATTTGCTCAATTTTCAAAGTGTTCGGATTGCGACGAAAGCAGTGTCATTGCGTCCATCTCGTCCTCCTGATTCCGGCGGTATATTTACTTTCGCAAACGGAGTCCGTATGGAGAAGTTATCGCGATCTGTTCGCCGAGCCAAACAGGAAAAATTTGATGCTGACTGCACTTGTCCATACAGTCCGTATGACTCACACGTGGCAGTGACGTGGCATGATGGTATGATGACGTGGCAGCTGAGTTGGCACATGCTGACGTGGCGAGTTGTGATTGGTTGACTGTGGACGAGTAATGTTGTGACACGTGGCTTCTAGCTGGACGAATATTAGGGCGCCACGTGGCCCAATCAAGGGTTGCCACGTGGCACCCGTTTACTGGCTGTTGGGTTAATGTTTGGTTTATTAAAATTTTGTGGGTCCGTGGGGTTCGACCCCCAGACCTCTTCACACATCAAAGTTTTAACAAAGGTTAGTTCACCAACGCGCCACGGTATTGATCTTATTAACCATACGTTAAAAAACTTATATATGTTT
>SNQJ01S0071154.1:33417-46733 GCA_010110895.2 Picea sitchensis
TGGGGTCTGAGGTGGGGAAGACACCATCTCTTCCTCTCTCTCACTGTCAGTCTCTATGTGAGACCTCCTGGATTTTCTGAAGGCAACTTCCTCCTCAAAGGAAACATCTCAACTCACTTCGATCTGTCTCTGACCTGAGATGTACATCCGATATGCCTTCGATGATTCACTGTACACAACAAATGTGCCCTTCCTGCCAAAGGGTTCTAGTTTTGATCTCTTCTCCTTGGGTACATGAATGTAGACTGGACACCCAAATATCTTGAAGTGTCCTACTTCAGGCTTAACTCCGGTGAATGCCTCTTCAGGAGTTATGTTCTTCAAAATCTTGTGAGGACTTCTGTTCTGCACATATACTGCAGTCATGGATGCTTCTGCCCAAAGAAACATCGGTAAACTCTGATCATGGATCATTGCCTTAGTTGCTTCCACAATAGACTTGTTCTTCCTTTCTGCAAATCCATTATGTTGAGGGTTGTAAGGAACAGTGTACTCCCTCTTGATCCCTGCCTCAATGCAGAAATCAATGAAACATTTGGAGGTATATTCTCCTCCATTATCTGATCTCAAGGTCTTAATCTTCCTTCCGATCAGGCTCTCAATCTGAGCTTTAAATTCTTGGAATCTGACAAGGACTTCTTTTGACTCCTTGGATTTCAAGAAGTAGATCCACGTCTTCCTTGAGTAATCATCAATGAAAATCACATAGTATAAGTATCCACTCAAAGAGGCAACCGTCATAGGTCCACACAAATCTGAATGTATTAGATCCAAGATTCCTTTGGATCTGTTGTCACTACCCGAAAACGTCCCCTTGGCATTCTTGCCCAGAGCACAGCCTCTGCAAACGCCATCATGCTCAACACGAAGTGGTGGAAGTTCAGTCACCATCTTCCCCAGAGCGGGAAGAGCTCTGTAATGTAAGTGAGCAAGTCTTTTGTGCCAAAGCTCACTCAGACTGATAGAATCATGTACAAGTGCCTGAACTGGATGAACTATCAATTTGTACAAGCTGTCTTCTTGAACACCAGTTACATTGGCTGAATCCATACTAAAGTTCTTGTGCCATGCAAGAACTTTTCCATCGGAGAAGGCAACCTTGTAGCCTTTGTCCTCTAAGGCTGAAATAGAGACAAGGTTCCTTCTCATCCGCAGTACAAACAATACATCACTCAAATGAAGTGGAATACCTGAGTCTAGTTGAAGGGAAGTGGTTCCATTTCCCTTCACAGCATATCTAGCATCGTCACCAAGTACAACATGTAACTGAGAATCCTTCTCTACTAGTTCAGTGAGATGTTCTTTATATCCAGTCATATGTCTGGAAGCACCACTGTCAATCAACCAGATATTATTGCTAGTAGGAATCGTACCTGAGAGGGTTGAGATGAACAAGAACTCTTCAGCAGGATCAGATCTGGTGTGAGGTGGATCTTCATCAACGTTGGCAATGGTTGCATGCATCCTTCCTTTCTTTCATAAAGTACAGTCTCTGGCATAGTGTCCATATTTATCACATCTGTAACACTGAACTTTCGACATATCTTTCTCCTTGTGTTGATGAGCCTGATGTGGCTTTCGTTTCCTCTGAAATCTGTGCGTACCTTTTCCTCTTCCTCTACCTTTCCTTGCATGAGAGGCAAGAGCATGACTTTCATCATGATGGGAACTATGTGCAACTCTCACTACAAGTCTTGTCTCCTCCTGAGTGCAGTCTGCCCATAAGCAATCAAACTTAGGCAATTTGGATCGTCCACTGATGCTCTGGATGAATGGCTCCCAATGACTTGGAAGACCATTGAGGGTTAGCATTATCAGTTCTCTGTCTGAGATAATTTCTCCAATGGCGCCTAACTGATCTTTAATCTCAACAATTTTCATGAAGAAGGTGGCAACTGTATGTGCCTTGGTCATTTTAATATTCTGAAGTTGGTGCTTCAAGGCAATGGCTCTGTTGGTGTTCTTACTTTCAAACAACTTCTTCAAGACATCAAGCATCTCTTTGGTTGTCTTCATTAGGGAGATGTGTGGAATAAGATGATCTTTCACAGAGTAAATAATTATCTTTCTAGCCTTGGCATCATTTTTCTTCCACTGAGTTTTCTCTGATGCATCTGCTGGTTCTAGTACAAATTCCTCCACTAACTTCATTAGGTCACTCTCCTCTAGAGTGATGAGTAATCTTGATTTCCAGGAGTTGAAGTTAGAGGCTCCATCAAGCCTATCTTCCATAGGAACGTTGCCCACCATTATTGCAGAAACCCTAGAAACCCTAGGGCCGAAAATCCAAACTCTTTCAATTTGCAATCTGAAAGTTGCAGGTGATGCGCTGGACTAGGTCGTACCTGTGTATGAAGAGAATAGGCCCAACGACCAAGGGAAAGCGCTAAAACTAGCTTGACAAGGAAAAAGGGTAAGGATCATTTTTGCAGTTGCAACAAGAAGGTGACGGCTAGCATAGAAAGGTGTTGGAGAAGCTTGTGCAATGGCTTCTTCAGGAACACTGTTCTAAAACCATGTTGAATTTGTATGCTTGATCAACTTGTTAACATTCTATTCAATTTTACAATAGCATAAGCATCATGAAGCATAAACCCTAAGCATAAATTGCATCATACAATTATCCAAGATCACAAGAAGATAACCATGCACAAGATACACAAGAGATATACTGGGAAACCCTTCTTCACAAGGGAGAAAAACGCAGTTGCAACCTTTCACTAGATAATAAATTCCAAGAGAAAATCCCATCACCAAGAAGAAGTGCGCTAGAATCTCAAGAGACTAGCGCTACACAAGAGAGAGAAAGTGATCCAAGTGCTATGACAAAAAGAGAGATAATTCTCTCTATTTATACAAGTCCAATGTGAACTTATCCTGTCCAAAAGGTGTCTCTTCATCCAGGCCGACTTTAGTTGAATAGGTCTTCTTCACAAGACGTTGGGCTTCTGATTAGGTCTTCTACACAAGACGTTGGGCTTCATCTTGTCTCTGGTCATCATAGTGAAAGGATGTATTGATACGTCACACATGGTTGCACCTAGTGTGAACGTCCTCGTCTCTTCTAGGGGTCACAACCCACTAGAACAAGTCATCATCATCGTCAAGGGTTGCTCCCTCATGATGTGTCCACTTGGTCAACTCCCAAGTATCATGTCCACATGGTCTGCACCCATGGGACGTTGGGTGCCACCCCAGGACAGCTTGCCACTCCTCTGACAAGTGTCATGCTCAACTCAGTCACAAAGGAGCGTTCTCCAAGTCAAGCCATCTCGATATGGGGAGAAGATCAAGGGCGTCCCCACAGATCAACCCAACCCATCCACCTGGGGAGAAGACCCATCTTAGGTCAACCCAACCCAGTACAACTGAGGAGAAGACTAGTCTCAGGTCAACCCAGCTCAGTCCATCAGGGAGTAGATAGGGAGAAGGCACAGGTCGACCCAGCCCACTACTCTGGGGAGACAACCTAAAGAATGCCTCACGAAGATACAATCATCAACAATATACAGTTGTGTGGATTTATTGATTCAGATTGGGCAAGGAGTGCAGATAACAGAAGAAGTGTTTTATGGATATGTTTCAGTTTGAGCTTTGCCACGATATCATGGGCTAGCAAGAAACAGAAGTCCGTTGCACTCAGCACTGCAAAAGCAGAGTATATTGCAGCTTGTGATGCTTGTACGGAAGCAGTGTGGCTCCATAAGCTGGTTTCTGGACTGTTTGATCAAGTGTTGGATTCGAAGATGATATATTGTGATAACCAAAGCTGTGTGAAGCTCTCAAAGAACCCGGTGTTCCATGACAGGTCGAAGCACATTGAGATCAAGTACTATTTTCTCCGTGATAAAGTCCAGAGGGGAGAGGTAGTTCTCCAGTAAATCTCAATTGATGAGCAGATAGTAGATATTTTGGTAAAGCCTCTGTCCAAGATGAAACGTTTGCGTACTTAAGGGACATGCTAGGACTCGTGGAGATGACTTCTTTATTGGAAAGGGAAGTGATTACTCCCCAGGTTGGGAGAGAGCACTGATATGTTATTGATATATGGACAGTTATTTTCTAGTTTGGAAAATGGTCCAGGTTGGGTAGTCACTTTCCAGTCCGAAAAGTGGTCCAAGATTCTTGATGGAAAGTCATTTTCTAGTTTGGAAAATGGTTAAGGTTGGACAGTCACTTTCCAGTCCAAAAAGTGGTCCAAAAGTTTTTAATTGACAGTCACTTTCCAGTTCCAGAACGGATAGTCATGGTCCGACAGATTGTTGATGTACCATAAACAGCAATTCCCCTTGTGGTCAATGTGGGGGAATGGGTCTAGGACAGTCATTCTCCTTGGCAGTCACTCTGAGAAGTGGTCAAGCAGAATGGTCTGCCTCTCCGAGCAGTCATTCTTTCGAAGTTCACAGTTTGAGCAATTTCGAAGAATGGTTCGATGTAGGAGGTTGGTGCAGGGCAGTCATTTCCATAGGAAATGGTCCGAATAGTCATTCCCTAAGGCAGACTCATTCTCTCCAGGTTGCACTGTGAATCGTGCCGAAAGAATGGCCCAGGTAGGTTGAATGGTCCAGGTTCAGCAATCAGGGACAGTTATTCTTCTATACTTGGGAAGAATAGTCCAGACAGCCCATTGTTGATGTTTAACTTTCTGAGGGCGAATGCTCTTCCAGATCTCACAGATGTGGGTGGAAGAATGGCCCAGATGACTTAGTTTGTATCTTGGTATTGTTGATGTAGGTTGATATCAGATGATATGATTGTTGTGGACACTGTATGTCTCTAGACAATAGTTGTATGCTACTATGGTGGATGTGATCCATTGGTAGTGACTATGTGTCACCGGTTAGTAGTCGTGTGCTACTAGGCGTCGTTGTGTACCACTGGATAGTAGTTGTATACTGCTATTAATAGACACAGTTGTGTTCTATTGGATGGCATTGTAGCATTTGTATGTTATTGTTTGATTACCATGAAGACTACCACTAGTGTTGGAGATGATTGTCAGCTAGATGGATAGTCGGTGTTTTAGTGGACAGACATTCTCCCTCTGGAGAATGGTCCACATTGACAGATTGTTGATGTATCATGGACAGGTATTTTCCTAAGGCACAGATTGTGGCCCAATTAGGAAAATGGTTCAAGACCGATATTCTCCTGAGGCACGGTTATTGGCCTGATCAGGTTAAATAGCCCGCCCCCTAAGGACATGATGTTTCGATTAGGGTGGTTGATACGGGACCGATATTTTCTAAGGCATATGGGTAGAGATTGATCTTTATGGTACATATGACCCGATTAGAAAATAGTCTGAGACAGACATTCCTATAGGAATGGTCTCTGTCGCCCATGTCGTGGCTTTCAGCCTCTGTTAGGACATCTGTTCTTCTAAGACATATGTCCGGAGTAGAAGAATGGTCCTTGTATCACTCTATTGAGTAAGTGACTTATTCAGCATCATGCCTGATTACTCAAATGGAGTATGGCCTCGAGAGATGATGCAGTTGACGCTATCAGATGATACTGATAGTGGTGATGTTGCTCATGAGTTAATCTACGTGATCATGAGATAGTATACGTGGCTATGATGATGCTACCAGCAGAATGGTCTGTTTGTGCTCAAGACCATTACCGCCAAATACCTCCCTAGCTAGGAGAGAGTGTTGATGCTACGGTAGTTGCGGGAGTNTGAGTTAATCTACGTGATCATGAGATAGTATACGTGGCTATGATGATGCTACCAGCAGAATGGTCTGTTTGTGCTCAAGACCATTACCGCCAAATACCTCCCTAGCTAGGAGAGAGTGTTGATGCTACGGTAGTTGCGGGAGTTATTAACCTCCATGTATAACCTCTGACTAGATTAGAATGTTCCGGAAGCTAGAGAAACCCTAAACATGTGTGTAGAAACCCTAGAAGACATGTCGACTCAATAAAAGAATTAGTATTTAAGTATTAGCCTCTAAAAGAAGTCGAGTTGGACAGGTGACAAAGAGCACTATAAACAGAGGGCGCTTGAGCTCATTTGGTCATTCACTCTCTCACAACTCACACAAGTCAAGTGGTGCGCAAGTTTGGAGAAGGAGTGCAACTACAACTACTGCAACTGGATTTTTGGTCTTGGTTTCTGGTTTGTGGACTTTCTGTTTGGTGCGCTATTCTTGGAGAGAGAGAGAGTTATGCTATCTCTTGGTTATCTATTGGGTCTGGTACTGCTTCTGGAATCATTCTATCTGTCAAGGTTATGGTGCTCGGGGGTGGCTGCGTGCCTATGGTTGGGTGACAATATTGAGATATTGTCTATGGAAAAACGAGCACATCGAATATTCTAACATATGGAAGATCATATCTCCTTTAAAAGCACAGATCTATATGTGGTTATCCATCACAAACAAAGCACTAACAAGGGAAATTCTTCAGAAGAGGAACAGGTTCGGGCCAAGCAGATGTATACTCTATCGGGAGAAAGAAGAAAATATAAACCATGTCCTTATCAACTATTCTTACTTGAAGGAATTATTGGCTGAGATGGACTCCCTGATAGGTAAAAAGGATAGTTGGCAAGGAAATACAGTGGAAGAATGTCTAAGATAATGGTTCCAAAATCCAGAACACAAAAACTTTAAAGCATAGTTGAAAAAACCTGCAATTTTTCGCAACTTTTTCCTGCCGACGAAAAAATCAACTGGAAAAAGTCGCGATTTTTTTTAATTTGAAAAATTCGGGACTTATTCATAAAAGTCGCAACTTATTCATAAAAGTCACAAGCCAGTCGGTGGAAATCATGGGGATAAAGCAGATTTTTTGAGTTTTTTTGTCATTTGTGTCTGTCGTTGTTGGAGAAGGAAGGAGAAGGGCTTGACTCGATCAAGTAGGTACTAGGCCCCACTAACATGCAAGATTATTTTTTTTTAAAGGGTTTGACCAAAAACGCTAGCAATTAATGGTAATCTTTCCTTTATCTTTCCTTTATCTTTCCTTTTTATCCTTTTATTTAAATTTTTAACATTACCATTAATTGTTTTAGGATGTTTGAGAGTGGTTCCAACCTCATCGGACTTCATATGGAGAAAGTAGAATTTCATATCCCATTCAAAATCCAGTAGACTTAACAATTTTCAGGATTTCAGGATTGGTAGGATTGCAATAATTTCATTGGATTCTATCACGTATGAAGGTATGGGATTGGCATTTAATCAAAAGCACCAAGCCCTTTATGTACCTCGATGTTGGTGGTATTGATTGTTGAACTCCTCTGACATGGCCTTAGCAAAAATGTACCTTTCACTCAAACCAAAATCATTGATTAGGCATGTTAAGCTTTTTCTACCATAGTATAAGGCTTCGATTAGGTAGTTTCATCAAAATTAGGAGGTGTTCACTAATGTCTCTAGAGGATCAATGTCGAGGCAAAGATTGATACTAATGATGAGGATCCAAATATAAGCGATGGTGGAACATTGCTTGTCATTTATGTTTGTCATTCAAATGTTCTTGCTCATTTATCCATAATGCTTTTTTCAAACTTTTATAATTTTTTGGAATCATGGCTTGGAATTTTTAAAATATAAATTTTTCTTTAAAATTTAAATATTTTATGAAATTTTTAGTAAACCAAGTCATTGAAATAAGATTGGTCCGAGTCAATGCGAGTTCGAGTCCGAATCGGAGTTGACCATCGACCAATTCCGAGGCTGAGTCCGAGTTTTAAAACATTGCATTGTACTTCTACCTCATGATGATGAGATACATTTATATATGCGATATCATTTTGTATTGGTTCTCCACTTTTGAGTCCTTGATTGGACAACTATCAGGGTTCAGGATTCGATATCGACTTTGATGTATCATCTTTTATTTTTCATCCACTACATCATATATATCAATGCTTTCTCCATATTTATGTGCCAATGTGTTTATCTGATGTTGTTGTTGCTTTATATGTTTAAAATTTTGAAAAAAATGAACATATTTTGTATTTTTTAATGTTTATCGTGGTTTTCCGATTTTTTGCCGACTTTTTCCGAAACGATGTTTTCCGGACCTCGCCGACTTTTTGCCGATGCTGACTTTTTCAACAGTGCTTTAAAGCTCTTCCCCTAATCACTTCATGGGGAATTTGGTTAGCTTGGAATGCAGGAATCTTCGATGAAAGGTATATTCCTCCCTTCCAATGTGCTTCTCAAGAAAAATCAATCTTTGCTAGCTCCAAAATGGGTTCTTCAGCCAAAATGCAAAGACAACTAATAAATTCCCCAATTGATAAAACTGGAACATGGGTGTATTTTCACAGAACCGGTCAAGGTATCCCCAAAATGAATGGAATGGGAAGCATAATACACCTAAGTGACTCACATAGCATCATATTCAAGGCAGCTTTAGGGGAACTGTCAAATAATTATGCAGAACTTCTTGCTTAAAAATTCTCCTAAAATTGGCAGCACAAAATGGAGCCTCAAGAATCCAGGTTTTTGGACTCTTTGACTGTTTACCAATTGAATGACATGCAAAAAGGGCAGAATGGAAAACTTGGTTCTAAATCCAATCTTTGATGAAGTCAAAGCCTCCCTATCTGTCTTTAACTCAGTTTGATTTGAACATGTCAACAGAGAACTTAACACGGAAGCAGATCACTTGTCCAACGAAGGGTTACAGCTGAATGCAGATTCAGGAATATGGATCAAAACAAGGATGGTACTAATTTACAGGAACGCCAGTTCTGCAGTTTATCCTGACCAATCCATATATTCTGAAGAGGATCAGAAATTCTCAGACTAAATTACAAAGTTTCAATGCTGTTTTTGGCTATCAGCCAGATATCTGCTTGTTTATGTTCTGATTTTGTCGAGGAACAGCAGGTTTCCTTATGATAATGTACAGACTTATATTCTGATATCCATACCTGTCTATTGAGARCAAACAGCATATATGTATAAAATGTAAAGATTTTTTTTAGGCTGAAAAGTCATCTGCATAAAGCAGATAGGAAACAGGATGCAGGTAATTTTTTGAGGACAATTGTGACAGTCCATTATTTAGGACATTTTTTTATACAAAWGAGAAGAGATTTAATATCTCTCTCAGAATGYCCAGGGCATCTACAAAATGTATCTTTCTTCCAGCTTGAATGAAAAATACGATTTTTTTTCAGGGTTAAAAAAYATTCAGTTTTGAATATGATACAGATAGAAACAGCATATATATGTATGGTTTTTTAAAGYGTGATACCGTGGAAGAGCAGAGTTAGTTATCAAAATAATCCTACATAAACTGCAAAAATGGATTTTCATGCATGAGCCTTTATGTAGTTTTCCATGGTTTTGAATCATATTCCTTGTAAAGTTGTGAAAAGACTACAGAAATAATGGTCAAATAGATAGATATCATATTTGCCTAATACCTTACTTTTGCCACATCAAATGCTTTCTTGGCAGCAAGAACCAAAAAGAGTTTGATAAATTTCTTCAAATGTTAGCATATTAGTTGACATGCATGCATGCCATAAAAACTCCCGTATGAAGGGAACTCTAGTTGAGGGGTGGTTGTATGGCACAATCAATCCTAATGGCATACATTCCATTGTTCCGTTGTTGAAAACTTAATGGAGGGAGGACCTTACCTGGGTTGGGCCTTTATAGGCCAGGTTGTGGGCCTTAGAGGTATTAGGAAGGCCTCCTGCTATGGAAGTGATGCCTGTCACTACTTTGGGATCCATGACAGTGTATCTGGCCATGACAGGGATGCCATGTCATCACACTTGCCACATGGACCACTCAGAGTTTCCCTCCTTGCTCAATTGGATGCCGTACTCACACACATGCATTATCATTCCCTTCTTGGACCACACGTGGGAGTTTATTGATGCATTGGAGGACTCCTAGCAGGTGGTTACAGGTCAATGTGGTGGTTACAAACTTACAGGTTGTTATGTTCATTACAAGATGATATGGCATTGTCCACAATGCTTTACTCAAGGAGCGCCCATATTGAGGAGGCCACACGTGCCATCACACATTGGATTCTACCTTGGACATCCCACACATGTGGGGTGACGTCACACACATGGAGGTTGTCACTTCTTGTTTTGTCCACTTCCTTGCTCTTGGGAGTTGGTTGGAGGGACACTTTAGTCCTTGGACCATTGTTGACTTGTTCTTCACTCATTCTTGGGACATTGGCACATTTTATGAGAGGGTACACTTCTTATAGCTCGTTTAGTCAACACATGTGGCCCTTTATTATTACATTTGGACCATTTTGAGGGGGTGCTCATGTGTTGGAGGATTTTGAGGGTTATTTGTCCCCATTTGTTGTATTTTTCCCATGGTTTCCACTTGGGCCAATGATTTTTCTTCATGGTTTTGAGCTAGCACATTGTATTACTCATTGTATTGAGGAGGCTTCTTAACTATAAAAGGAAGATGCCTCTCTCATTTTCATTGTTGGAGATTAATGAGAAAACTTGCCTAAGAAGTTATTGTGTATCTATACTCTTTTATGTGATGTTTTAGGATATTTTTCAAGGGTTTGGATACAACATTTTTCAGGTTTGTTGGAGGACAGAGATACTACAAGGCCAAAGAAGTGCATCTTGATCCTCTTGGAGGGGCAACTAAGGTACAGAATTCTTACCTTAATCCCTTTGACCATTGAAATTTTTTTCTTTGCATTGAGGTAGGACATCTAGGGGCTCCTCCCTCTTGCAATGGCCACTCTTTGAGATCACCTTGGCAGTACCTGGGGAGGCTCCCTAGAGGACCAATCTCTCCATCCAAATTTGAAGAATCCTATTTGCCCTAGGTAACGCTTGAAAGGCAATCCTCTTAGGTGCCCTCAACATTGCCTCATCTTTAAAACCTAAGCCTCACATAGACTTGTGTACTGACCCCATGGCCCTCTCTTAGGCACTGGTCTATCTTTCTCTTCAACAACAAAAACAGCAAAATATTGTCTTTTCTGTTATTTTGTTTTCTTTTTTCTTTTCGCAATCTAGCGTTTGACCTTGCTTCATTCTTGAAATCTAGATTGCTTGGATCTAAGAGGTTTTCAATGATATATCCACTAATACTTGGATCTCACACATGCTAATTTGCTCTTCAAGGAATATTTTTAGTGTTAGCATTTTTTTTCGATGGAATAAACATCCCAGGAAACCCTACTTCCCCTCATTTCGAGGATGGTATGGTAGGTAAACCGGTTGGTTGCATTTTTTGCAACCTAACCTAGCGGGGACATCAAGTGAGTCCCAATAATATCTACAGAGGCAGCCAGCCCAAGGACTTGACCCCATGACCTCCAGCTTGTAATTCACGGCACTCAACCACTCGAGCTAACCCACCGGGCTTTGGTGTCAGCATATACTATGGTATTGATATACTAGGGTATTGATATAGTTTCATTGTTCATTTCTTTTGGATCTAACCCTAATACATCTAAGCCGTCCTTGAAATTGTTGGTGACTTGTTGTGGGACGCCTCACTTGATGCTTGGAACGTGTGGTTTAAACCTTAATTAGAATCATTCATCAAATAAATTGTGCAGCATTGAGGCATATTTATGATGTATGCTTGGAACGTGTGGTTTAAACCTTAATTAGAATCATTCATCAAATAAATTGTGCAACGTTGAGGCATATTTATGATGTATGCACTCACAAAAGCTAAAACAATGAGGAACTAAATGGAATGATTTGCATCTTGTTGATCTAAAACTCAATTTCTTTTATTAATACATGCAAGTTATATTGCTGGTCTAGTCTGAAAAGGGGTTAATTTTCATGCTTGTCACATAATTCTTGCAACGTTTTGCCATATCCTTGCTCCATATTGACCTTAAAATCAAATCGATGCAAAAAGGAGTCCAACAACCTAAGTAAAAAGCAAAAACGTCATCCTTTACTTTGATCTGTTTGAGAGTTTATTCACTGGTGAAATTGCTGAGTTTAAGGTTCATTTACTCTTGATGGCATATGCTCAAAACATTTAGGTAATTTTGCTGGCCAATTGCATCTTCTACACCGTCCTATTCTTCAATTTGTCACCAGCACTTGTGGATCTCTCATGGTAATCTTCTGGCTTGAACAAGGTTAAATGCTGTATGATCTCCCATGGTATTTGGCATATAACTTGAACTCTAGTCACACAGTTTCATCCCTGCTCATGACTTGAATGTGACAAGGCATATTGCTGTTGGTATATTTTTCTGTTTGCTGTCTTTATATCACACAGTTTGGGCACCTTTGTTTACAGCATAGTCCACTGATTATACTTGTTGGACGTTGACACCTGGTGATGATAATGCTCTGTAGTATATGCTCTTAAATGTGCTTGTTTCTCATTGGTGTTCTTGCTATACTTTGGAGCACTTTATTGCATGACAATCTCTACACATTCAGCACAGATCTGTCCTCTTTCATTGGCTAAGATAACTCATTGGATCAATATAATCTTGCTGTCCTATTTGCTTTGATAACAGTAGTGCATTCAGTATTTTTCCTTGTTCTCATAATTGCAAGATCATTGGTTCTTAGCATATAATCTTGGTATGATGGTAATGGCTTTTAATGATGAATGATGATGCACATCGCGGTTGATAACTTTGACATTTTATGATTCTAAATTGAGCAAGACACACATTTCATGTTTCTAAGCACTTTTGAATGAGCATTGTTGTCTAAGTCAAATATTTCATAAGCCTATTCATAATTGATGTTTCGGCACTTTCTTCACTCATACCTAGACTTGCCTTACCCTTGAGAGTGGATAGTGTTGATATTGCCGAACCCTCAGTCAAACCGAGTCTCAAAGCTCCCCTTCTCAAACTCAACGATTAGACTTAGTTTGACCCTTTAGGAATACTTTCTTTAGGTTAGGAACCCTAGCCTTCAAGTGAAGAGGCACGGCCATCGAGGTGACAGTGGGTGGCCTGACTAGCAGTTGCCCCCGAGCTCTCTTGTGTAGAGCAGGACTTTCCCTTAAGCAAGAGTTTGAGTGGTAACAGAACTGATAAATAATAGTAACAAGTATAGGCAACATATGGAACAGTCTATTGCTCTATCAATTACTTGCATGAATTGAAATGAGAACCATGAAGATGAGAAAATAATTCATAACAATATGCAATTCGACAATAATGACCTTAGTGGGCATTCGATGGCTCAAATAACAAAATAATCATACAAAGGTCGAAATGAGGGAAGAAGTGTGGTGAACCTCTCCAAATATCTTCTTGATGACCCCTCCATCAAAATCCTAGAAAGGAGATCAAATTTTTCCATTACACCAAAAAGAGTTATGTTGTCGTCCTTATACACACTTGCAAAC
>SNQJ01S0071155.1:31627-52813 GCA_010110895.2 Picea sitchensis
GATGTTTTGATACCAAATGTTATGATCCAACTTCTTAAAAATGATAAAAATTCAATGAATAAAGACCACTTCGAGGGGAAAACCTCTTTTTACAATATATCCAATTTGAAATACAATATGAGATGAGAGAAGATGATCCTAAGACTATGTCTCCTTGGTATATGTATATGTAGATGTAGATGTATATCTATATGTGTGTGTGTGTGTGTGTGTGTGTACACACACACACACACACACACACACACACATATAGGAGACAAAGGGTGCAATGAAGGGTTCTAGCCAACATACATTTATAACACTACAAATATAATAATTCAATATCTAGGGTTTAATAATGGGTTTTACACATGACATGGGGATTTGTCTAGGTCTTAACATTGTGACACTTAGTTTGTTAAAAAGTAAATGAGACAAACTTTACAACATAAACTCATGTACAATAAATTCATCAAAAAAATTAAATGTTAATTCACATGGGAATCAAAATTATAAAATCGTTTTCTGATGCAAATGTGAAATTCAATTAATTTCATTTACTTCTTTGTTTCGCAAGAATACAAAAAAAATTATTTTCACAACTTAAATATGTATGTGCAATTCATTAATTTCTTTTTAAATGACTCATTGATAAATTTGTACCTCCTAAAATCATTAAGTATTAAAAAATATTATAATTATGATTGTATATTAGGTTCATCCATGTCAAGTAAAACAACACTACCGTTGTAGACTATGCATACCTTTGGGTATATTAACAGTTCAAGGGAATTTCAAGAGTAAGAAGACTAGGATACTAGTTGAAGACATAAGGAAACCATTTCTAGTTATTTAAACAAAATCTTACCTTAATCACATCATTGTCACTATTTTATTAGTTAATGAGTTTGTTTTCTCCTTCCTTGGATGATGTCGGGTACAACACATGAATATATAGATAGAAGTATAAAAACACTTCAAATATACATAAAAAACTCCTACATGACCACGAAAAAGGATATTGTGTGAGAATATCCCTAGACCAGAGTTTGTAGAATTTTTTTATTATGGGGGAGTCGACCTTAGAGTTTAGATATTGAGTCTATGAGACTACTATATATAAAAAAGTGATTAAATGATGTGGAATTTGCAAATTTTGATGATGACACATCACCTCAAGATTCAATTTTTGTTTAACTAACCATGTGTGTAATATGATTATGCATCATTATCCTCACATAGAGAATAAAAATTAACACATCATTTATTGGAACTAAAAAATTCATTATGTTTAAAAATTCAAGTAGGATATTGAACATGGAAACCTCCAGTTTGTGAATCTAGAGTGAGAATACGGGACCTACACATAACAATCCCTCTCTTGAATGAGAAATGCACATACCTTAATGAAATAAAGGGAATGCCAGATTCATAGGGATCTAAATCAGAAAATTGAGAAAATATATCCTCAGTAAATAGGACCTTGGTTAGGATGATTAACACTTAAATGCCAAAGGTTGGGATATGACTCTATAGTAGTTGGTTGGTTGTTTAACCAATGCGATTAACAAAGGTAACACATTTTATTTTGGTCAAAACTACTCATTGAGCATGTGACATAGCTTGTATCTTCATCCAAGAAATGGTAAGTTTGCATGGTGTACCAAAATTTATTATGTCAAATTGAGATTGGAAGTTCAGCTTGAAATTTTGGAAGAAATTTCTTCAATATTTGCACACAAAATCAAGTCTTAGTACAACATATCATCCAAAACATGATGGATGAATAGAAATATTTAATGTAATATTGGAATATATACTCCAAATTTATGTAATAATTCAACCTAAGTGTCGGGAATATTTCCTTCCATTGGTTCAATTTTCTTACAACAATGGTTACCATCTTACACTTCAGAAGATCGTGTATGAAGCCTTGTATGGAGGAAAATGTAATTTTCCAATTAGGTGGGATAATTTGGAAGTGTGAATATATCTAGGAAGTGGAATCTTAGAAGAAATGGAAAGCATACTAAAGAACATGTAGTGAAGCATGAAGATTACACGAGATAGAAAAAAAGGTTATGTTGGTAAGAAGAGGATAGAATGAAATATCCAAGTTGGTGAGAAAGTGTTTCTTAGAGTTAATCCAAGACGCTCAATATGTTTGGGTAAATGGAGGAAATTGACCCTAAGATATTGTGGATCTTCCAATATTTTAGTGCAAATCAATCCAACAACTTACAACTTGGATTTACCACCGCATTTGACTATTCATAATATATTTTGTCTATCGATGCAAACCATGTTTTGGATTTTGATGCTATAGATGAAGGAAACATGGGATTTCCATGCTAAAACCCTAATGATCATAGGAACTCAGTAGCAACATCTATGGAGTAGAGTTTTTAATTGGGTCAAATGTTTTTTCCAACATTACTTACAGGAGCATGACACATGGGAATTAGAGTCCAAGATAAGGGGCATTTATCCTTGTTTGAAAATAATTTATCTCTAGGGATGTATCTTTTTTTAGGGGGGGAGTAGTTGTGACACCTTATTTTTCATATTTATTATTATTTTCACCTAGTTATAGATGGTTGACTTATTTGATATTACAAAAATCATGAGACATTATTACTTTTGTTGATGTTGTGATTACATTTTGAGGACTATGTTAATTTCATTATATTATGCACTTCTAATTGTCATAGGACATGTGATTTCTTACAATATGTAAATATCGATTTATCTTAGAATATGTCCATGTGTTGTTAGGTTATCATGATGACTTATAATGTTATCCTGGTATTCTTTAAGTTCTTATGTGGTGTTAAGGAATGAAAGATATTTGCTCAATATTTGCAATCATGTGTTATTTATGAAACTAACATGGTTATTTTAAAAAATTGAGTTACAGGACTATGATCTTGTGACCCACACTAACCTAGATCGGAGGTTGGGAGTAGCTTAGAAAAATAATATTGATGTTGTGAAATTCTACTCTGAGGAAGGTATCTTTCTCAATTAGGACAACCTAGACTAGTTCTTAAGACTTTATGTAGTAGGGAAAATGGGAAATGAAGATTTGTTTTATGAAATATTGATTCTAAAGTCTAATTAGGGCTTAAGGCGTAAGGGGGGTGAGATAAATATAGTAATTTAATATCATGTGACATAAGTGAATCTATTCCTAATTCTAATTTCTCTATAAACACTATTTATGACTTCCAAATACATTTATGTGGGGGATTAATGAGGATGGAGAGGGGAGGAGACCAAATAAAGGAGAAAAAGTAAGAACCTTTAGGGGGTTAGAATATGAGGATGAGAACAATGTTTTTTAGGAATATATTGTTGTATATTTTTATTAGGATGAACATAGAGACTATCATTAGGAGTATTGGTTTTATTGTGTTGCATTTTATTATTTGGCTTATTTTCTTTGAAAAGGGAAACATTTGTCACCCAACATGTGAAAGTGATTGGAGTAGCTCATGGTTGCTTACAACATTGTCTAAGTAGGTAAGATGAGGTCAATGTTGTACTATTTATGGTCAAAAAAATTCCTTCCACCAACAATACAAAATCACTCAATGGAAGACACTGAGAATATGGACCTTCGTGCATATAACACCTTTTAGAACCTGACATATAGCATATATATGATCCAAATGTAACATAGATTAGGACACATCAGCTACCACATAGTAAACATGTAGGATAAACTTGGGACCAAGTTAGTAACCATATATAACATGGTCATGAGATAGAGTATGACAAAGAGATGAGATGGAAAATGACGTGGACATTCGAGATCTGGGATTTTTTTTAATGTCCCTTTCCAAATGAATCCTCTAGGGATTAACTAAATAGCCTAAGTAATTCTTGTAGGCTATAGTTAGGGTACAAAAGGGAGTTAATTATTTACTTAATGTCATGGGCATGGGATTTAAATTAATTTTAAAACGGGACATTGAGTAAGTGGTCAAAAATGCGCCTAAGTGACTTTCAGAGTATGAAACGTCACTTAAACTTATTAAAGGGTAAAATGGTCACAAAAGGTGAATAGAAGAATAAAAGTGAAAAAGAGGGCGTCCTTTCTCATTCTTGCATTGGTATTTTTTAATTTCTCATTGAGAGAGTTCATTGTGGTTTGTGGGAATTCTTGGGATAGAAACCCTAGGATTATTTTCTAAGATTGGCTTCGGTGGTGAGAAAAATCTACCCTAGTTAGTCATTGTGGGAGGAGATCATGTAGATTTATTTATTGTGCTTCAGGGTAGATGAACATATCTTCTTGATATCAAGGTTTCATTGTGTGGACTGATATTTTAGATTGGTAGTCGAGATGGGAGGAAAAGAGGGTGAGATGATATTGTAAGAATAAGATTTCTAAGTGTGGAGGATGAGAATCTCTGGTGGGGGTCGAGTTCCATTTTTCTAGGTGCATATAGTGACTAATGGAAACATATATGAGTGTAAGAACAATTTATTTACTTGTGGGTTAGATTCATCACTGCTTGAGAATCGATTTTTTGTAAGAGGGAAAACGATCCTTCATTTGGGGGTGGAATTTATGAAAATAGAAGTTCCTCACTGGAGTTTATCATTGCTTCTTTGGGAATGAGTCATTGTAGACTAGAACTTGTCATATCTGTTGTAAGAAATATCAATTTTGGGTCGATTTTCTTGTTTTATGTGGTTGATCTCTATGGGATTTCTGAGCTAAGTGTTGGGTCGAATTATTTCCAAAATCTGGGCATGTCTACTGCGGGAGAAGTCAACTTTCCTATGGGAATTATTGTTATTGATGAGACACATTGTATTTCTTCTAAAGACGTATTATTTCTTACTTATATGATTTTTTTTCTCCACTCTCATTCGTTGGCAGTGATCTCCATGTATTTTACAAGTTACCTACAACAATACCAATATCAGGTTCTTATATATTTGTTGTTGTTTATTTGAGTAAATTTCTTGTATTATGTTGATGTAGAGGTGTGACTTTAATGCTTATTTGAGTCCTCAATTAGTAAAGGTTATAAATACCAATAGTATGTTAATTTTGTGGAAATTGTTGTTGTAATATCCATATGTGAACCATTTGACCAATTTGCGCAAACCATAAACCAAGCAAAAAATTTAAAAATTGGTCGAAACATTAAAGTGGTATCAGAGCCCAAAATATTGCTAGCCATGAGGGGATTTAAAATTTCATGAATCAAGGAAATGTAAAGGGTGCATCACCTATAGAATTCGGAGGAAGCGAGGGGTAGAAAATATTTTTAACCAGGAAGATATAGTAAAATAAAACCAACCAGAGGAAGAGAAAGAAGAAGTAGTTATGGGGGATTATAATGAAGACATGGCCTTGCAAATTTTAGAGGGACTATAGAATGGGAAGAAACAATTATCACAACTATTGGAACAGTTGATTGTTACCAAATAGGAAAACCAGAACCATGGGGGTAATAATGGAAATGGAGGCACTAATGGATGCCATGGGGGGGAAATGGTGTAGGGGGTCCCAATAGGAATAATGGAAACCATGCAGAGGGAAGACACAACAATGTTCATGCACAAGTTGGCACTAGAACTATATGAAGAATCATTCCCAAGCCACTCTTACCTCAGTTCATTGGGAATAAAAAAATAGGAATCAAGTACAACAAGGTCAGGGTGATACCTTTGATTATTATTGGATGCAGTACTAGGATATGGGTGAAGATTTCCAGGAGACCATGTCACTATAGGACTAATTCATATCAAATACAGGAACAATCCAAGGGAAGTTAATATGGGTTGGAAGAATGGTGATCTCAAGAGGAAGGTTGGGAAGCTCACCATTCCCTCTTTTGATGGTTCGAGAAAATCCATAGCTCAATCTTGGGTTCAAAAGTTGGATGCATACTTCCATATTAATACCATGATAGAGGACAAGGTGATTAAATTAGCTACCCCACATTTGGATGAAGAGGCCCATGAGTGGTGGTACCATGGATCGGTCACTCTGAGACATGCCAACATCACCTCTTACCTAGACTTCACACAGAAGTTGATGGAGTAGTTTGACATGAAGGATCCAAAGATAATCTTCATAGATTTGTCACAAATCAAACATGTTGGGACATCAGATGCATACATCACTGAGTTTCATAGGTCAGTGGTCAAAGTGACAGGCATATCAAAGCAAAGTTTGGTGATTTTTTTTACAGAATGTAAATTTGAGCCACTACATGGTTGGGTGAAAACCTTCAAACTAGAGACACTATAAGATGCCATCATCTAGACACAGGACATGGAGGATGGGCCCCCAAGATAAAATTATTCTGCAAATTGTTCATTCCTCAAAAGAACAAAGATAAGAAGTCCTTTTATAAAGAAGGAATGCGAAAGAAGAAGATGGATGAGGAAAATCGTAATGAATTGATGAGAAAGAATATTTGATTCAACTGCAAAGACACTTGGGAGCCTAGACATAGGTGTATGGGTAAGGGAAAGGAAAATTATATAGAGGTCCTCTTAGAGAGTGAGGATAAGGAGGAATTAGAGAAAGAATAGGTTTTTGAGAAGGACAAATCAGCTGAGGAGAAACCACAGGAGGAAGCCAAGAGTGGATTTATTTCCACTCTATTGAGTGTACCCAAATTTCACACCTTCAGGATTAGGGGTATTGTATAGGTTCAACGAGTCACTGTATTGATTGATGGTGAGGAAACCCCCATTTTTATTGACTCAGACTTAGTGGCTAAGAGAGGGATTCATACGATGGATTTCAAGGGATTTGATGTGGCGGTAGTTGGTGGGAATGTCATACCTTTCAAATAGAAGATATCGCAGCTATGTTTGACATTGGGAAAGTACACAATGACTAATAAATTCTATGTAGTTGAGTTACAGGATACTAATGTCATTTTGGGGGTTTAGTGGCTTATGTCCATAGGGAGGAATACGTTTGACTACAAGGATATGGATTTGGAGTTTAAGGAAGTGTATGGGAGGAATGTAGTCTTTAGAGGCATGTCGAATGATGCTCCTAGGATCATCTCAGCCAAAATGATGGAGGGAATATTCATACATGGTGATGTCATTTATACAGTAGAGTGCTTGGTCACTACTGATAAGCCTTCTGGTAGTATCCATCATCATCATGTGGACATCCATACATTTTTAAGTAGACATGACCGGATATTTGGGCAGATACCATTAGGGAGACCACCCAACAGGGGATTCAAGCACACTATTGAGTTGGAGGAGGGAGCCAAACTAGTAATCACCACTCCCTACAGGCACACTAATAAATTCAAGGATGAGATTGAAAATGAAATCAAGGAGCTACTAGAGATGGGACTTATTAGGCTGACTATGAGTCCATTCACTTACTCAGCAGTGTTGGTAAAGAAGAAGGATTGTATGATGTGGATGTCCATCGATTACAGGGCGTTGAATAAGAAGACAATTAAAAATAGGTACCGAATTCCCAGAATAGATGAGCTACTAGATGAGTTGCACGGGGTAGTATATTTATTGAATATTGATCTTCGATCAGGGTACCACCAGATCAGAGTGAGAGATAAGGACATCCCAAAAACTTATTTCCAATCCATTATGGGAACTACAAGTGTTTTTTCATGCCATTTGGTTTGAATAATGCACTAGATACTTTTCATTCATGCATGAATCGCACCTTCAAAAAGAAGCTAAGGAAATTTTTCTTGGTATTCTTTGATGACCTCCTGATTTATAGTAGGACATGGGAGGATCACATGAAGCACTTGGATGAGATCCTGAGTATCATGGAGGACTAGTCTCTATATGCCAAAGAGTCAAAGTGTGAATTTTTCATGACAGAGATTCTATACTTGGGACTTGTGTTTAGTGCACAAGGAGTGTAGGTGCATAGGGAGAACATGCAAGATATATTGGATTGGCCACCACCCAAAAATACCACACACATGTGTGGCTTCTTTGGGATTTGCAGTTTTTATAGACGGTTTGTGAAATGGTTTTCACAATTGGTCGCACCACTCATAGACCTCACAAAGAAAGGAACATTCAGATGGACAAAAGAGGCTCAAAATAAACTTGACCGCATGAAGGAAGTTATGAGCACCTGCCCAGTTTTAGCACTTCCTAACTTCATTCAGCCCTTTATGCTTGAGTGTGATGCATCAAGTGAAGGGATAGGCATAGTTTTGATGCAATAGAAGGATCCAATTGCATATGAGATCATAAATCTCATAGAGCCGAAAATACTATATTCCATCTATGACAAGGAAATGCTCACCATCATGCATACTTTGGATAAGTTTAGACAGTACCTAGTACATGGAAAATTTGTGGTTAAGATAGACCACAACAACTTTTGTGGAATAAGAAATGGGTTAGAAAACTGTAGGCTTATGATTTTGATATTGAGTACATAAAGGGGAAAAATAATGCATTTGCATATGGTCTCTCCAGAAAACCAGAGGTTTTTTCACTTGCAGAGGTTTCGACAGATTGGAAATCTCAGCTCTTGGTGGAATACTCCAAGAATAAATTTGCTTATGAGGTGATGGATCACAGTGGATACGATGATAGGTATAAAGTGGTGGATGACATCATCTACTACAAATATTGTATATATCTAGTCCTAGAATATACACTAAAGGAGAAAATCATGGAGGCTATGCACAATACACCATTGGCAGGACACATGGGATTCTTCAAAACCTACATAAAGGTCAGGGAGAGATTCAGTTGGAAGGGCCTAAAATATGATTTGTTGAATCATGTGAGAAAACCCATCCTGCGGGACTACTACAACCTTTTCCCATCCGAGAGCGGAAATGGGAAAGTATATCAATGGATTTTATCATGGGGATTGGTGCAGAACCCCCAAACCCTGAGGTCCAAGGTCCGCGCAGGATCGTTCTAATCTGCCCTTTGAGCCTGATTGACTCGATGGTTTCCCCATGGGAAATACCCTCACACACAACAGTGTATCCACAGGTCCTTATGGGTTGAGCCCTCTTGAACAAACACTAGGCACCAACTCAAATCTTCCGATCACACAATATGATCACACCTTTCACGATTTCGAAACTTCAGATTTCGTGACTTCGCAACTTCTCCTTCTGAGTTTCTCGACCCTTCAACTGTCGAAACCTGAAATGTCGATTCGCCAAAATTCTTATCGCGTTTCGTGATTTCGAGAATCTTGGGACAAAAGATCTCGATCCCTTGTCCTTGAAAATGTCGAAATACCGACTCCCAACATGTTCTGCAAAGGCTGGCCCCACAATGGACTTCTCACTTCATCGGGATTTCAGACTTCGCGATTTCGTGAATCCAAATGAAAATCTCTCGACTCTCTAACCTCCGAACCCTAAAATAGTCAGCAGGGATTGAATCTGCTTTTTTGACGAGGACACGCCACCTGTCCACTCAACCAGTTCCTGTCTCTGACATAGACTCCTGCCACTTGTCACTCTTTTAGGTTTTCAATACTTTCACTCCCAAAGTGTTGCCTCCTCCATCTTCCGACACCCGAAATGCCAAAATCCCAAAACTCTAATCCAATTCTTGTCGCAACTCGTGACTTCGGGACTTTTGTTTCACTGTGCTCAACTCCTTGGCATTAGGATCCCCAAAATGCCGAAATGATCTGACGGCTGGTGCAAATCACAATCAACGGTCCACGTTGATTTTGGATCCTAGAGTGGAAAGCTTGCTCGCCTTTAACCACCTTGCGACTTCTCTAGATCCTACAGTCCTCGTTGTTTCAGGGATTCTCCACAGAGAATTCTAACCGCTCATTGTTCCTTGATAACTCCTGTGAAACAAACCAAGGTCCCTTCACCTAGACTTGATTCCTGCAAAGCGACTTCGCTTCGTCTCCCCTTTGATTATCTCAAAGGCACTAACCCTCCTGATATTTTATTGCAAACTCGAGTCTTCAAGAAGACTCATGTGCGCACTCCTTGCGACAACCTTCAAATACTTCCAGGTATTTGATTCTCTCGACTCTGTGCACTTTTCTGCAACAACATTCCTTCAACTCTTCCCTTGGTTGATAGTTCTCATCTTTCAATCGGCCTGCGCACACCTTACACAACTCATTTGTCTCACCTGCACTTCTGTGGGAATGAGAACAACAATATCTCTCCTGAGATTTCAGAGATAAACTCTGAACCTCCGTCAACACACTCCTTGCGGACGATTTCACTGCATTCCTTGCAGGAACTTCTCACTCAGGTTGAGAAACAATTGAAACTCGTTCTCTCTCTCTCTCAGACTTCAAACATTCAACATGAAATCATACATTCACACAATCTTAAATAAAATTCATAACAGAGAGAATAAACAACCATAAGAATACCATTCAACATGTATACACAGAAAGCATCATAACACCATGAATCTGAATCAAAGCTCTTTTCATTAAGTCAAAATTTTGTACATGGGTTCTTATCTACAAATTTCTGCTACAACTCTCTTCTTCTACTCTATGCTCAGTGATCTCTAATTGTTAATGTTACAATGGTACAAAGATGAGGGTGTCTATAGTCGGTTTTCCCTCCTATGCTTTAAACAGTCTAATCTGGAATTTAAAATCTACCTACTTTCATTTACTAGGCATAAATGCCTCTACCTACTACAGATGAGAGAAAATCACTCATGATCTGTTTACATCCTCCAAAATATAAATGAAAGGTACGCCTTATTACATTAATATTTCAAAAACATTCCAAAACACTTTTTCAACGTGCTGAAATGTGTTGGTGCTTGTCCTAGTTGTCTTTTGCCTCTGCGCTCACTTGCTGCTGGCAATGCTCCTGCATCATACTCCCTCGCTTGAAAATTTCATGAACTCATGTTCATGAGTTGTTGCACGGTCTGTCCATGCTTCTAAATTTCTTCTTCATTCTCCCAGCTGGCATCTTCAACTGGATGTCCCTTCCATTTGATCAAGTATTCAAAATACTCTTTTCTCCTGGTCCTCTTGCTAACTCTCTGGTCATGTATACTTTCCATCTATGTCTTTTCATCTACAGGCATTTGTTTAGTCCACTGAACCTCTGTTTGTTCATTGTCCACTTTTTATTCTTCATCTCTATAAGGGTACAATCTGAGATGTTGAATATCGATGAAATTCTGATCCCATTGGGTAATTCAATCTCATATGCGTTTGCCCCAAATTTCTTCAAGACCTTGCATGGTCCAATCTTATTCATTTTCAATTTGTTATATGTTCCTCTTGGGAAACTTTCTTTCCTCATATGTGAAAGAATGAGATCTCCAACTTCAAACTGAAGTTCTCCCCTGTGTTTATCTTCTCTGCATTTGTACTCTTGATTTGAATTCTGCAATCGCTCCTTAATTCGACTATGAAGCTCCTTCATTGCTTCTACAAAATCCTTTGCACTAGCACTTCTAGTTTCATTCTATTCTGAATCTTTCAATTCAGAAACTCCCCTTGGCTGCATTCCATATACAATTTGGAATGGACTCTACCCTGTGCTTCTATTGATCGAATCATTATAAGCAAATTCCGCCTGTGGCAGAATGTGATCCCATTGACTGTGGTGTTCAGTCACTAGGCTCCTCAACAAATCTCCCAAGCTTCTATTGACAACTTTTGTTTTCCCATTTGTCTAAGGATGATAAGCTGAGCTAAATGACAAACTTGTCCTCAGCTTCTTCCATAAAGTCCTCCAGAAATGTCCAACGAACTTGGTGTCTCGATCTGAAACAATACTCCATGACAAGTCGTGAAGTCTAACAACTTCTTTGAAAAACAGGTTCGCAATATGAGTTGCGTCGCTGGTTTTCTGGCATGGTATAAAATGTGCCATCTTTGAAAATCTGTCTACCACCATAAAGATTGAATCAAACCCTCTTTGCGTTCTTGACAGCTCCAATATAAAATCCATGTTCACTGCATCCCACGACCTTTCTGGTATGGGTAATGGCTGGTATAACCCTGTGTTTTTCCTTTTTCCCTTCGTGTGCTGACAAATTCTACATATGTCCACAAATATTTTGACATCGGTCCTCATCCCTAGCCAAAAATATGAGCCACTCAGTTTTGAGAACGTCTTATCATGACCGAAGTGTCCGGCCAATCCTCCACTGTGTTTTTCTTTCAGCAAATTCTCCCTCATGGAGAATTTTGGAATACATAATTGATTGCCTCTGAATAGTAATCCATCCTAGATCATATATTTAGTCCACTAGCTTCTGTCCCTGAGAACTAGATTCTCAGATACATCATACGCCTCTTTAAAATATGGATCATCTATGTACATCTCTTTGAGGTTATCAAAACCCAAAGTTTTGACTCTGAATTCCTGCATAAGCAAACATTTCCTGCTCAAAGCATCAACAACTTTGTTAGTTGTTCCAGAAATATGCTTAATTACAAAAGTACAATCTGCATGTATTCAACCCATTTTTCATGCTTCTGGTTCAACTTTTCCTGTTGAGTCATGAATTGCAAAGCATGATTGTCGCTGTACAAAACAAACTCTTTAGGAACCAAATAATGTCTCCACTTCTTCAGTGCTTGTATGACCGCATAGAATTCCTTGTCATATATGGAGTACTTAACCTTTGCCTCGTTCAATTTCTCACTAAAGTATGCAATCGGTTTGTCATCTTGGCTCAAGAGCGCTCCAATTGCAAATCCACTAGCATCACACTCGACCTGAAATGTATTGTTGAAGTCTGGAAACACCAAAATTGGTTGTTCAGTAATATTCTTCTTCAACAAGTTGAAACTCTTCTCTGCTTCCTCTATCCAGTGAAAATATTTGTGTCTTTTCTTCACTGTATCCATCATCAGGGCGCTAATTCCACTGAAATTTCTGATAAATTTCCTGTAGAAACTAGCCAATCCATGAAATCTTCGAACTTCAAATACACTCTTTAGTGATGGCCAATTCTTAATGGCATCCACCTTCTCTGGATCCATTTTCAGCTCATTTGCAGAGATAACAAAACCCAGGTAAATGAGTTATGTCCTCATAAATGATGATTTCTTCACATTTATCAGCAACTTCTCTTGTTATAATCTCCTCATCACTGTAGCTAAGTGCTTCAAGTGTTCTGCTTTAGTCTTACTGAAAATCAATATATCGTCTAGATATATGATGACAAATTTTCCTATGAAATCCTTCAGGACTTCGTTCATCAACCTCATGAAAGTACTAGGCGCATTTTTTAAGCCAAATGGCATAACAAGCCATTTATACAGCCCTTCACTTGTCTTGAATGTTTTCTTCCATTCATCACCTTCTCTCATATGAATTTGATGATATCCACTTTTCAAATCAATCTTTGAAAAAACAAATTCTCCACTCAAGCAATCCATCAAATCATCCATTCTTGGTAAAGGAAATCTATATCTGATGGTAATCTTGTTGATTGTTCTCGAGTCTATACACATCCTCCAACCTCCATATTTCTTTGGGCTGAGCACTGTTGGAACAACGCATGGACTCAAGCTTTCTCGAATCAACCCTTTGTCCATTAAGTCCTGGACCTGTCTCTTGACCTCCTCATTCTCCCACAGCATCAACCTGTACGCTACTTTGTTTGGTAAACTAGCTCCTGGTATAATATTGATGTGATGACTTATACTTCTGATTGGTGGCAATGAACAAGGTAGTTTGTCCACTACTATATCAGCAAACTCTTCTAGTAACTTCTGGATTTCCTTTGGAAAATCATCCACTCTTGTACTAGTTAAAACAAATCTAGGCTTCCTGACCACGATGAATTGTATATCTTCCTTCTTCTTAACCTCCTTAAGAAGTTCCTTCCCACTCATGAGAAGTACAATGTTGTTCACTTCTGGTTTCACTTCTTTATCCTTAATCGACAAAAACATGTGAGTTCTCCCATTCTTCTCCAGGGTGTATGTGTTCTTTCTCCCATCATGAATCACATTCTTGTCATATTTCCATGGTCTACCCAGTAATAGATGACAAACATCCATGGGAATGACATCACATAATATTTCATCCTTATATCCTCCTATTTTAAATTCAACTAAACATTGTTTAGTGGCATTTACCTGATGTCCTTTTTGTAGCCACGAAACTCTATATGGGCTTGGATGTTCAATAGTCTCCAGCTCCATCTTTTCTACCATCTTTGTAGAAACGAGATTGTCTGTGCTACCACTGTCCACGATGACTTTGCATACCCTATCTTTGGTCTTGCAAGCAGTCTGAAAAAGTCTATTCCTCTGGGCTGGGTTCTCCGCCTCCTTCTCTAGCATTAAGAGAACTTTCCTCATCATTAAGGATCTTCCACCCTCAGCATCTTCTGCCTCAACATTCTGTCCTTGTGCTTCGGTAATGTGAGTTTCACCTCCCTCCTTCTTTCTATTTGGACATTCATAGGATTTATGTCCATTTTTTCCACAGGTAAAGAATTTTATTTCTCCACCTTTTCCTCTTCCTCTTCCTCTGGTTCGAGGAAAAGTATTTCTATCAGCATACTGTCCTCTCTGTGATCTCCCACCTCTCTCAGTTTGATTTTGAGGTTTCTTCCACTCTTCTTTAGGTTTCTGATTTTTGTCTTGGGAAATTGTTTTGCCTATGGCTTGACTTCTGCCTCACCCTCTCTAACATTGTTTTCGTCTCATCTTCTCTTCAGCTTTCAGAGACATATGATAAGCATCTTCCACCGTCCGAATGGTCATCATGCTCATCTCATCTTGAATGTTGTATCACAGACCATTCATATACCTGGCAACTTTTTCATCATCGCTTTCCCGATGACATGCTTTGATGTTTATCCTGTAGAAATCTTCAGTGTACTCTTTCACTGTCATCAATTTCTTTCTCAAGTTCTGCATTCTCTGAAACAAAGTAATTTGATAATCCTTGGGTATGAATTTTGCCTTCATCTTCGCAACCATTATATCCCATCTTTTGATTTTCTGCTTTCCTTTGCAGCGTCTGTCAGCCTGTAGTTCATCCCACCATAATGATGCATGCCCTTTAAGTCTTGTAACAACATGCTTGACCTTCTTGTCTTCCTCTACATCCTCATAGTCAAAATATTTATCCAGATCTCTAATCCAGTCTAGAAGCTCTTCAACATCTAGGTTTCCTTCATATACTGGAATGTCCATTTTTTCTCTAGCACCTATCCTTGCAACAACCCTAAACAAGCGTTCATCTGTTGCATCTTCGGCTACAACTTCTTCATTTCCGGCTTCATTTTCACTTTCAGATTCACTGATATCCCCAACATCAACTGTGTTCCTATGCGTTGTTTCCATGGCATCAAGCATGGCACGTAGTTCACACATCTGTCTTTCCCTTGCCAAATCAAGTAATTGTCTGTCTCTACTTCTCGGTATTTTCCTTTCCTATGGTGGGTCAAGTAATTTCCTGTCTCTTCTTCTCGACGGAATGACTACAAAATTCCTCTTTTCCCTGCTACAGAAAGAAAAGAAATCTTTCTAGGCTTTGATACCAAATGGTGCAGAACCCCCAAACCCTCAGGTCCAAGCTCCGCACAGGATCGTTCTAATCTACCCTTTGAGCCTGATTGACACGATGGTTTCCCCACGGGAAATACCCTTCACACACAACAGTGTATCCATAGGTCCTTATGGGTTGAGCCTGCTTGAACAAACACTAGGCACCAACTCAAATATTTCGATCACACAATATGATCACACCTTTCGCGATTTCGAAACTTTGGATTTCGCGACTTCGCGAATTCTCCTTCTGATTTTCTCAACCCTTCAACTGTCGAAACTCGATATGTCGATTCGTCGAAATTATTATCGTGTTTCACAATTTCAAGAATCTCGGGACAAAATAACCCGATCCCTTGTCCTTGAAAATGATGAAATATCGACTCCCAACACGTTCCGCAAAGGATGGCCACACAATGGAATTCTCACTTCATCGGGATTTCGAACTTCATGATTTTGCGAATCCATATGCAAATCTCCCAACTCTCTAACCTCCAAACCCCGAAATAGTCAACAGGGATTGACTCCACCTTTTTGACGAGGACACGCCACCTGTCCACTCAACCAGTTCCTGTCTCTGACGTAGACTCCTGCCACTTGTCACTTTTTCGGGTTTTTAGGAATTTCGCTCCCAAAGTGTTGTCTACTCTGTTTCCTGACACCTGAAATGCCGAAATCCCAAAACTCTAATCCAATTCTCGTCGCAACTCGCAACTTCGGGACTTTCGTTTCACTATGCTCAACTCCTTGGCATTAGGATCCCCAAAATGCCGAAATGATCTGATGGCTGGTGCAAATCACGATCAACGTTCCACGTTGATTCTAGATCCTATAGTGGAAATATTTCTCACCTTTAACCACCCTGTGACTTCTCTAGATCCTACAGTCCTCGTTGTTTCAGGGATTCTCCACAGAGAATTCTGATCGCTCGTTGTTCCTTGATAACTCCTGCGAAACAAACCAAGGTTCCTTCGCCTGGACTTGATTCCTACAAAGCGACTTCGCTTCGTCTCCCCTTTGATTATCTCAAAGGCACTAACCCTCCTGATCTTTTCTTGCAAACTTGAGTCTTCAATAAGACTCCTGCACTCACTCCTTGTGGCAACCTTCAAATACTTCCAAGTATTTGATTCTCTTGACTCTGTGCACTTTTCTACAACAACAATCCTTCAATTCTCCCCTTCATTGATAGTTCTCAGCTTTCAACCAACCTATGCACACCTTGCATGGCTCCTGTATCTCACCTGCACTTCTGCGGGAATGAGAACAACGGTATCTCTCCTGAGATTTCAGAGATAAACTCTGAATCTCCATTAACGCACTCCTTGAGGACGATTTCACTACATTCCTTGCAGTAATTTCTCACTCGGGTCGAGAAACAATCGAAACTCATTCTCTCTCTCTCTCAGACTTCAAACATTCAACATGATATCATACATTCACACAATCTTAAAGCAAATGCATAACAGAGAGAATAAACAACCATAAGCATACCATTCAACATGTATACACAGAAAGCATCATAACACCATGAATCTGAATCAAAGCTCTTTTCATTAATTCAAACTTCTGTACATGGGTTCTTCTCTACAAATTTCTTCTACAACTCTCTTCTTCTGCTCTATGCTCAGTGATCTCTAATTGTTAATGTTACAATGATACAAAGGTGAGGGTGTCTATAGTCGGTTTTCCCTCCTACACTTTAAACTATCTAATCTGGAATTTAAAATCTACCTACTTTCATTTATTGGGCATAAATGCCTCTACCTACTACAGATGAGAGCAAATCGCTCATGATCTGTTTACATCCTCCAAAATATAAATGCAAGGTATGCCTTATTACATTAATATTTCAAAAACATTCCAAAACACTTTTGCAACATGCTGAAAAATGTTGGCACTTGTCCCAGCTATCGTCTTCCTCCACACTCAGTTGTTGTTGGCGATGCTCCTGAATCAGGGATACCAAAGGCACAAGGCAAAGATTGTATATATGTAGTGGTTGATAGTTTGACCAAATTTTCACACTTATTTTCCATATCCTCTTAATACAAGGCAACACAGGTGGCAGATTTGTTCTTCAGAGAGATATTTAGACTCCATGGGTTACCAAGATTCATTGCCATCGACAGGGATAATGGGTTTCTTAGTGCATTTTGGCAGGAGATGTTTAGACTGGATGGCACAGAGTTGACTCCCAACACTAGTTACAATCCTCAGATGGATGTCTAGACTGAGATTGTGAACAAATGGCTTGAGGTATATCTATGTAACTACGTGTCTAGGTAGTAGAAAGCATGGGTGAAGTGGTTACATATGGTAGAACATTACTACAATACCACTCATCGCATGTCCATAGGCATGACACCATTCCGAACATTGTATGGGTACGATGCTCCATCCTTTTTTTATTTTTCATTTGGGGATAGCATGGCTCCCAAAGCCAAGGACTGGATCCAAGAGAGCCAAGACATACTCATATCTCTCAAGGATAATCTACAGATGACCTAGAATCAATAGAAGCTATATGCAGACAAGCATAGGGTCACTTTTGAGGTTGGAGACTTGGTTTTCTTAAGGCTATAACCATACAAGCAGTCTTCACTAAAGAAGAGAGGCACATAGAATCTTAAGCCACATTTTTATGGACCCTATAGGGTGGTTCAGAGAGTTTGTGAGGTGGCTTATGAGCTGGAATTGTCGGAGGGAAGAAAGATTCATAATGTGTTTCATGTTTCATGTCTCAAAAATACATTGGGGCAACAAGTCACTACTTTGGCGGAGCTACCTCCATTGGATGAGGAGGGGAAGCTAGAACTACTTCTTGAGGAGGTATTGGAGGTCCAAGAGAGGATATTGTGTAATAGGGTGATTCAGGAATACCTCATCAGATGGTGATACTTACCAGCAGAGGATTCCACGTGGGAAAGTGATAAGATCTTGCAGCATCCAAATTTGCAGTTGCTTGAGGACAATCAATCTTGGGAAGGGAGGACTGTAATATCCCTTTCCAAATGAGTCCTCTAGGGATTGAATAAATATCTGAAGTAATTCTCGTAGGCTATAGTCAGGGTACAAAAAGGGAATTAATTATTTACTTAATTTCATGGGCACGGGAATTAAATTAGTTTTAAAAGGGGACATTGAGTAAGTGGTTAAAGGGTGCCTAAGTGACTTTGAGAATATGAAATGTCACTTAAACTTATTAAAGGGTAAAAATGCCACAAAGAAGTGAACGAAAGAATAAAAGGGAAAAAGAGGGTTCCCTCTCTCATTCTTGCATTGGTATTTTCTAATTTCTCATTGAGAGAGCTCATTGTGGTTTGTGGGAACTCTTGGGATGGAAACCCCAGGAGTATTTTCTAAGATTGGCTTCGGTGGTGAGACAAATCCACCCTAGTTAGTCATTTTGGGAGGAGATCATGAAAATTTATTCATTGTTCTTCATTATGGAGGAACATATCTTCTTGACAACAAGGTTTCATTGTGTTGACTGAATTTTTACATTGGTAGTTGAGCTGGGAGGAAATGAGGGTGAGTTAATATTGTAAGACTAAGATTTCTAAGTGTGGAGGCTGAGAATATTTGGTGGGGGTCGAGTTCCATTTTTCTAGGTGAATCTAGTGCCTGATGGGTGCATATTTGAGTGTAATAACAACATATTTACTTATGTGTTAGTGTCATTGCTACTTGAGAATCGATTTGTTGTAAGAGGGGACAAAAATCCTTCATTTGGGGGTGGAATTTATGAAAATAGAAGCGCCTCACTGGATTTTATCACTTCTTCTTTGGGAACTAGTCATTTTAGACTAGAACTTGTCTTATCTGATGTGAGAAACATCACTTTTGGGTCGATTTTATTTTTTTCTATGGATAAGCTCTGTGGGAGGTCTGAGCTAAGTGTTGGGTCGAATTATTGCCAAAATCTGGGTGTGTCTACTGTGGGAGAAGTCAACTTTCTTGTGGGACTTAGTGTTGTTGTTGATACACATTTTATTGTTGCTAAAGACATGTTATTTCTCAGTTATATGACTATTTTTATCCACTCTCATTCACTGGCAGTGATCTCTGTGTATGTTGCAAGTTACCTATAGCAATACCAATATCAAGTTCTTATATATTCGCCATTGTTTATTTGAGTAAATTTCATGTATTTTGTTGATGTAGAGGTGTGACTTTAATGGTTTTTTGAGTCCCCAATTAGTAATGGTTATAAATACCAACAATATGTTAATTTTGTGGAAATTTTTGTTGTAATATCCATATGTGAATCATTTGACCAATTTGATCAAACCATAATCCAAGCAAAAATATAAAAAAAATGGGCAGAACATTACATACTTGAAAATGTGAATTATTGAAAGTTTTGTATTTTTGGATATAGATATCTAATATTTGGAAAATTCTAGATGTCTAGGTTCTAGCACATAAATCTCTAGGTTCCATATCTGGGATCTGGGATCTGGGATTTTGTGAAATGTGAATTATTGAAAGTTCCATATTTCCAGATCCAGATATTCGGGATTATGAAAAATTAAAGATGTGAGAAACTCTGGACATCCAGATATCTGGATGTCCAACATCTAGAATATATGAAAAAATCTCTTGAACAGTAACCCAGATGCCCAGATTTCGGATGCCAGATAGGACAAGATAGGTCAAATGGCATGTTGGAAGACACGTCTTATTCGAGCGACAAGACAGGTTCATGGAGTAGGTAGGTCAACAGTGATGGAAGGGTAGATGGAAGGTTCTATATGAGACACGTGAGTATATGGTTCCATATAATCATCATAAGGTTCCATATCATGGATCCCGGATCCGAGATTCTTGAAAATGCAAGTCGTTGAAACTTACATATTTTTGAATCCAGATATCTAGGATTTGGAAATGTTTCTATGTATGGATTCCATGTAGGATATGACAACTAGGATGTCACGTGGAATCAATACACGCATCATCTTCCACATCATAAGAATAGTACAAAAAATTTCACGGGCCATACCATTGTGTCCATAACTCAGAATTAGGAAAATTTATATCATCGAAAATCTATTGACAAGCAAAAGATAATGGTAACATAACTAAGTGAAGAAAAATTTAACAACCTTTAACATCACAAGATGATATAGTGTCTGATATATTGAAGTTCATATTGATGACCAAATCACATCAAGAAATAAAGTAAAAAAGAAAAAGAATGCCAAAATTTAATCTAATCACACACTAAAGTTTGTAAAATGAGAAATCCCATATCAATCATTTTCAAAATTTAAATGGGGGACCTTTTATTTTTACCAAAATAAATGGGAGGTTGTTGTGGGTACAACCTGGTGACATACCGGAAGAAATTGTTATTTATGTCAACAACATAAGGGCACTAACTTCACATATGAATTTTAAAGATAAGTTCAATAACAAAATAAATTTTCAAAAATTATGTTTACCATAGTAACACCAAGTTTTTGAAAGTTATGAATCCATACTTTAAGTACTTATAATATATTTACCATTCTCAAAGAGTCAATTAGTAAAAAAAAAATCTTGAAGTGTTCAAAAACTCCCGATTAGCTCTAATTTAACCACGGTTGTTAAGCCCTAATATTGGCTCATTACCACTTAATTGGGGCATATTAGATTAGTAATGTTATTTTATTTATGTCGGATTTAAGCCATTAGTTGTAATTTAGATTAGTAATGTTATTTTATTTATGTCGGCTTTA
>SNQJ01S0071155.1:60627-76910 GCA_010110895.2 Picea sitchensis
GGTGCTTCCAATGAATGTAATTCTTCAAGACATATAAGAAAAAGCATTCTGTGGTTTTCTCTCAATTTGGGTTTCCACGTAAAACACTGGTGTACTGTGTATGTGTGTGATTGTTTATTTATTACTGCTCATTATTGGATACTAATTCTACATTGATAGAACATTTGAAGAAAAAAGATTATAATTACGGTATTACTGATTCAACCCCCCCTCTCAGTAATCCAACAAACTTTGCATTTTCTAACATAAGCGTGTGAATATTTAAAAAAAGAAGGTCAATAGTAACTAGCATGAAGAACTTTGCAAGTAGTAGTTTCCTCCAAATTTTCCACCTTCTGGTCCATCATGCAACTTATTCAACGCTCTCTCAATTTCAGTCTTCTCAAGATATATGGATAACACACTATCATATTTTTTCATGAAAAGAATTCCATTAATAAGTTTGTATTGAGAAGATTTCAATATTAAAGATCTTTTATTTTTAGATTCTATATAGTGAGGAGTAGTACCATGAGTTAAACAATGTTTGAGTTCAAAATACCATGAATCTCTAGGTATATGAATATAATAAATTTCTTGATTACATACCTCAGATTCGTTTTCCCCTCCTTCTTTCTCACTTACCTGGGACCCTTGTGACTCTACTGCTAATCTATACAATCATTTACCTCTTGATAATTTAGTTGGTTTAATCTCAAGCTCATATTCTTGGAGTGATGTCATTGAATTATCTCTCATGTCTCTCAATTCCTTCTGAACAAGAAAATTCCAAACCAAGGTGTGAGTTACAATAACTTTCGTGTGAGACTTCAAAAGGTATGGTCTAAATGATTTATTTCTCTAAAGACTACATAAGCCTATTTTCCCACTCTAGGATAGTTTGGTTCTACTCCCTGCAATCCAGAAATCATAAAGGAAATAGTAATTTCAATACTCTTTGAATTGTTTTGAATTAGTACAGTTGCAAAAGATAAATCAGATGAAAAAGTATTTAATAAAAATTCCTTTTCAAAATTAGGACTCATCATAGAAGGATCTTGTGATGTGGCTTCCTTAATGGAATTAAATGACTCCCTTTCCTTAGTATCCCATTTGAAATTGTGTCCTTTTTTATCATGTCTTGCAAATATTTTACTATTTCAGCAAAACTAGGAATGAACCATCTCACAAAATTAATCTTTCCTAAAAATGATTACATAGATTTATTATTATGAGGATGAGAAATTTCTGAGATATCTTTGGTTCTTTCAGGTTCAGTCATGATCCCAAATTTTGAAACAACAAATCCTAAGAGCTTACCTTCAGTGACAACAAAAACAATATTTTTTGGGTTTAAGGAAATCACATACCTCCTGCAACGGTCAAAAATATGTCTAAGATGTTCTATATGATTTCTTCTAGTTTTTGATAAAACAGTAACATCATCTAGATAAACTACCACAAATTTATTTGTCAATCCTCAAAAAGCTATATACACTGCTCTTTGGAATGTCTCTCCTGCATTTATTAATCCAAAAGACATCTGTCTATATGCATAAGTTCTCCATTTGGCTTGAAATGTGGTCTTGATATGATATGCATGTGACACCAAAATCTGATTATATTCAGAGAAACCATCTAAAAGATAACATTTCATAACATGATACACATGGAATAATCTTCTCCATTGGTGGAACTGGATAATTATCCTTATCATAAGCTTTGTTTATATTTTCAAAGTCAACAAAAATTGTTATATTTTCATTTTTCTTGCATAATGGAACTAAATTTGGCACTCACTAAGAGTGGCACACAGGAAAAATGATATTAGCCTCTAAACTTTATTGAATTCCTTCTTAATTTGAGATTCCATGCTTGGATGAATTTTCCCCAACTTCTCCTGCACATTTTTAGCATTCTCCTTTAAAAGAATCACGTGTTGTATTATTTTAGTGTCATACATTTTCAAATCACTATATGTCCATACACAAATATCTTTGTACTCTTTAAATTTTTTAATGAATTGATTCCTTTCTTTAGCTGAACAATCATTTCCCAATTAATGTTTTGAGGATTATTCTTAGTTCCCAAATTGATTACTTCAAACTACATTGAATAACTATTGGTTTGACAATTTATTACTCATTTGAATTCATCTTGTAAATCATAGGGTTTCTCCAACCAAACCATTGATTTAGGTGTTGCATTATCTGATTCAAGTTCATTTGGTGAAGAAGAGTCATTTATCAATTGGTCATGTTGCAAATATTTTATGATAGATCCCTTGAAATTATATTCCTTTGTGAGGAAATTCAAAATTGGATCATCATCATCAAATACCCTCCAATTAGTGATGGTGTCTGGAACTAAGGGTCTGAAAATCAGTTCCACGAGAAATTTATTAGGATAAAAATCTACTAAAGGAAATAACTTTGAAGCACATTAGAAAGAAAATGTGCAACAATATTCAAATCTCAAGGTACAAAAGAAATGTTAAAATCATAAAAAATATCAATCAAACTACATGCCTCATGTTGATAGTCTCTTAGGCAATTAGAAATGCAATGTATTGAATTTCTGACCTGTTTGGTAATATCTTCATAATTACCTATAACTTTATTTTTGAATTTTGAATTCTATTTCCTTTCTGAGACCTTGGATGAGAGCCTCATATTCAATAATATTGTTGGTATAATCAAACTCTAGTCTACATGCTATCATAGTTTTGTTACCTTGAGGATATTTGAGGACACAGATAGCCCCTGCACCTTCATTAGACTTGGAGCCATCAAAATATAAAGTCCATAAATTGATATTTACATCAGAATTTACATCACCAGATCCTAACTTTGTACAGCTTGAAACAACAATTTTCTATAGTGAATAATTTCATAATGCAAACATGTCTCCTCAAAAGGTGAAGTTTTTGCAGAAAAATTTCCAAAGTAAGAGTCCAAACAATAATTTCCCAAAATTTATTTTGTAAACATAATTGGCTCATTAGGGTCATTTAGATCTATAATAGTATGCTTTATGTGTCATTTACATTCAACCTTTGTCTGATTTTGTTGACCATTAAATGGTAACCACAGATGTGACTAGTCAGTTGAAAAGTAGCAATTCATTTTTTTTGACCAATCTATACTCAAGAGAAAACCATATGACTCTAGTATGTCAACCACAATAATATCTATGATCTAGTGGAATTTTGGATTTGAAGTTGTCCCGATGAAAACACTCTTTAATTCTTGTTGATACCTAAGTCTTCACCCCTTCCCCTTCTCTCTCATTTCCCTTTACCTTCATCAAAATCATTCCTCTTCTGGTTGGTTAAGTTAGTTTCCCATTACTAAATGACTCAGTTTTTTATCATTATCTTTCTTGATTGATTCTTTGCACCAATTATTTCTGTTTTCTTGAAGGATAATTTCATGTCATGGTTTGGGTTCAAAATATTTGTCATCATGTTTACCATTGATTGAGCATGCATCAGGTCGACCAAGTCCTTTTTTTGCACAGGAAACATCCAAAATAAAAACACGGCAAGTCAGAGCAGTGGATTTCAAGCTTAGATGGTGAGCAAACCGAAAAGTTAAATTTTCAACGGTGGGGATCCAACAGTCAATTAAGATCAACATCTCTTCTGCATTCAAGGTTTCAAAATCGCGTGAGGTTTAACAACAAAGCATATGAAGTTTGACTCTGGAACATTTTCTCTTTAGGAGATTTCAATCCAGAACAAGCGCAAACCTACGAAGTGTCATAGCCCCAAATTGTCGAAGTGGATCCTCACTTCCACGTCACTTCGCGAGTTCGGCCATCTGACAGATTTTGATTTAGAAAAAACATAGATCCCCAGAGCCCCAAAATTCCATGTCACTCCGGGAGATCAGTCATTTGGGAGATATTCATATTCTACAGTCAAAATCTCTCGAACGTCGAAGTGTCGAATGCCCCTTTCTCATAAGTTCTTCTTTAGCTGACATGTCATATGCCACATGTCAGTTGATTCCAGATGACACATGGCACTCATTTTAGGAACTTTGGTTACATCATCCACATTATTTTTAGGTGACACGTGTCACTCTCTTTTTATGACATGTGAGAAATTTGACAACATGCTACCATGTCACTACGAAGGATTGTCACTCTGGGATATTTCAATCCAGAGAAAACACAATTTCCCAAAGTGTCGGAGCCCCGAACTTCCACATCACTCTGGAATATTTTCCTCCAGGAGATATTCATACTCTGCATTCAAAATATCCTGAATGTTGAAGAGTCGGAGATGCGTGGCACTCATCTGTCGATGAAGCATGGCATTCATCTGTCAATGACGTGTGGCATTCATCTATCGATGACACGTGGCACTCATTTTAGGTAGCTTTGGTTACGTAATCCATGTTATTTTTAGGTGACATGTGTCACTCTCTTTTTATGACACCTCACTAACTATGACATCATACGACCACGTAACTCTGGGAGATCGTTCTTCGAGAGATTCTCAAACTCTACAATCAAAATCTCCCCGAACACTAAAGAGTCAAAGTCCTGAAATCCTGAAATGTTTAATGATAAGATATATTAATCTCAGGTTAATTAGCAGTAAGCGTTGGTTAATGACTTTGTGAGTTCGGTCATTTGGGAGATGTGTATACTCTACATTCAAAATCTCCCAAACTTTGAATTTGCGAAGTGGATTATCCTCATTAATTGCATGTTTTAAAGTTTTTAAATGACACCAAATGAAGGGAATGTCAAGCCAGTCTATGGCATCATATTTATCATCTGGTAACAACTCGACGATAGTTGAAAGGTACATAACTGAAGCTTCAGATCCGGACCCTGTAGCATCACAACCAGGAATTGGAGAAACTATACTCCATACTGTAGAAGGAATATCAAAGACTCCAGAAGAAGCACTAGAAGACTTGTTTCTTTCTAAAGGATATAATTTGAAGAAGTTGCCAACACACCCAATTATCTCCCAATGGCCTCCAGCAGTGCACATGTGCACATGTACTCTACTCAGAATCCAATTCTATTAGTCCTATTTAGTTTTTTCAAAGACTCAATTCAATTCATCATATACATCAGTTTGGTTTATGATTAGAATCAGTTTTAGTTATTTAAGTTCAAGACTCTTTTAGATTAAGGCATCATAAGTGGTCATTTGTGTGTGATATGAACCACTTCTTTTTTATTAAGTCAAGATCGAAGTATACCTTAATATACTCCAGCGGTGTTTTTAGCTAAGTTAATAAGTTGTTTTACAACTGGTAGTGTAGAGTTTATCCTCAGTCCCAAATGGACGAGTGCCTCTCCAACTTTGATAAATATGCAGTTTTTGTATGTTTTGAGGGTTCGGTTTTTGGGAAAAGAATATCAATACATTAGTTGGTTGAACATGTTCTATGCATGGATTAAATCTCTCTACTTGGTGAAAATACTTTTGATGAAAGTGTTTTTGTCCAAATCTTCATGTGTTTTTATCTTATCTTGAATGCAGTTTTTTATCTGTGTGAAGTACATTTCATTTCCTTCATCTATTGTATAACTTATCTTTACTAATATGCAACCTGTAAAAAAACTAATGCTTTCATGAAGATTTGTTTTTATTGCAACCCCTGGGAGAAATGGTGTTGTTGATATATTTTTAGTGTCTTGAAATGATATTTTAAGTGTTAAACTTCTTGCAACAGATTATTCATTGAGTGGTTTGGTGTTTCCCTTTGTTTTTACCTCTATTGTTTCACGTGTTTGTCATTCATGTGCCACCATCCAAGGAGTACCCTCGTCCATATCATTTTTCCCACCCAACCATGCTCTTGTCTTGATAAAACCAACCCTCTAACTGACCAACAAAATAAAAAACCAACCATTCTAAACTTGAGGTGGCCTAGATCTGCCCTTTAGCAGTCAGGTGCAGACTTTAGGACCAACATATTTTGGCATCGTTGTCGAGGAACGGAGCAACGAAAAATCTTTCCTTGGGAGAATGAAAACAATTAGATATGACCTTTGATGGTGAAAAAATATTAGACACCTTCATACTGCAATATTTCACATGGCAACTCCACTGAGTAAACTTTACAAAAGAAATATTGTCTCCTGGAAAAGGACTCAAGAGATCCAAATATGAGCACATCAAATCCACTAAGGCTCATCCCAACCCTGATAAGGACACAGTAGTCTCTGAGCCATAAAGGAAACTAAGAAAATTCACCTTACCTCAGATATATACCTCATCCCTCAAGGGTAAATGTGCACCCAAAGAGTCCACTTTTCTTCATTATCACAAGCAGCTTGAATTTTCTAGCCATGAGAATCACAATTCCAAGGACTCTTAGATTATTTTAATACCTTCCTCCACTTCATCATCCAATCCATCATCCACCCCTTCATCTCCAATCAATCCTCATATTTCTATTAACCAAACAATGGTTTTTAACTAGATGGATGCCATAATTGCTACTAGATATGCACCCCTAGTTTTTCCTATAGGCTTACATGCACTCCCAGCCACAGATTACATGAAATATTTACTAAGATATAATGGGGAAGGGGATGTCACTTTTGAGGAACATCTATTGGCCTTCTACATCTTTGCAGACAACTTCAACATTGACTATGTAGATGTGTGGATGAGGTTGTTTGTACAAAGCCTCGATGGGGAAGTTAGGAAATGGTTTTAGGATCTCCCTCCAGCCTCCATTATAGATATTGATGCACTAGATGAAGCCTTCATAAAGAAATGTGGATATAGAAGAGATTATATGTATTACATCATTGATTTTGGGGGCTTTAAGAGAAATAATGGTGAGTCTATTTCAGACTTTACCAATAGATTCAATAATACATATGGTATAATCCCAAATGAGACCAAACCAATTGAATCCTCTTCCAAGATCACTTATGAAAATGCATTTCATTAGCACTAGAAGTCACCCTTAGATTCCATAGAAGGTAAGCCCAGTACCCATCAGTTTATACAGTAAATGTAAATGAGTTTTAGGTGATCAAATGGACAGGAATCAATGATAATAAAATTCTAACTCAGAAATTTGGACTAGCATGCATAAGCAATTGAGGTCTGAAATCAACTTCAGTCGGTAAGTTGGAGTAAGGGTGAATAGAGGGAAGACTTTGGTGAGGATAGTGTAGAGGTATGTTGTGGACATCAGTTCTTCCAACAGCCTAAGGAGGAAAAACTTAAACGCAAGATCTTCTTGAATTCAAATCTCAAAGAAACTGAAATAAATTATAACAACACTATAATCAAACATTCATCATAATACAGTTACAACAATCCATGTGAATCAGTCATTCATGAACTCTTTCAGTATCAGAGGAAAATAAGATGGAGCAAGAAAGCTAACTTAGATTAACCAAGATATCTCAAAAACAAATACATAACCAAAGAACCAATGTTCTTCATCAAAATATTACAATAGCAGCGAGCCTAGCTCAACCATTTGACCTTAACAAAATATCAAAATTGCCTATATATAATAAAAATGTTGCAACCACCAGGAATTTGATCGAACCCCTGCATTCAAAGTTTCCATTCAATGCCTACTTTGTCATCCTGTGTAGGCCTTCTTATGTCAGATGTGAGCCTGGCTTACTTATGTGCTTTGCAGGAAAATATATCCCTCGAGAAACTTCAGATTGACAATATCCTCGCACGACCATTCTCAGTATGATTTCCATTTATGGGGTGAGACGAGGTCTCAACTACTGCCCCCATTTCCATTAACTACCTTCATTGGGATCAGGATGAGGCCTGACACCCATGAATGTTTTAGGCGATGCCCATGAATTCTTCGAGTCAATACCGGCACCTTGAGGCCATGCAGATCTTATTTTGTGACTAATACGGGTGCTTTCAGCCTTTGGTGCAGATCCTCTCCATCGCTCCTTCTTCAATGTGACCTAGGGCCATGACCTATACAATTGCGTGATTGTGGGTACAACCAAGGGTGGTTTGAAATAAAACCGCTTTTCTCCCTGCAATTCACCATGAACCACCACACATCCCTTTCTAAAAACCACATTTCTGATTGCAACCTTCCCTTGAAAATTTAAAAATGTGCGCACCTTACGACCCTACAATGGAGCATGACCATTGATCTTGTGATATGAGATTAGGCTTCCTGGTCAATGGCCCAGCTCTAGCACCTTTTAGATTGATGGATCAGATCTTCCCTTTTCAAATCGACGGTCGAGATCTTCTTCGTGATTCGGGCTTCGGACCTTTCAAACTTCAAACTATATTTTCTTCAAGAAAAACCTCTCGAGCTAAGGGTATGATGATGCATGGCTCCTAGATTTGGACGACCGAGATCCACTTCGGGCCTCTAGGCTCCCAGAAAATCCAAACTCAAATCTCGCTTGCCTTCTTTGTTTTTACCCAGAGTTGTCGATCTACTGACGTGCATCCTCTTCAATCAACGGTTTTTCTCCTTGTTTGGGACTTTGACCCCTTCAACCAGATCAATAGCCCTTCTTCTCCCTCCTCAATCAATGATCAGGATCTCCTTTGAGTATTCATGCCTTTTCCTCCTTTTCTTTCCTTCGGAGCTCTAGATCTAGCACCGCGTGGCTCCTGGATTTGGACGGACGAGATCCATTTCGGGTCTCCGGGCTCTGGAAGAAAATAAATCTCAAACCTCGTCTTCCTCCATGCGCTTTTACCCATAGCTATGGATATGAAGACACGTGGCTCTTGTTTATCAATGTCTCATATTCACTTTCAGGTTTCGGGACTTTTTATTTTTGACGAACAATTTTAACAACATTTCGAACTCCCGATTCCCACGATAATCTTTCACCGTTGATCTCTCCCAATAAGATCCACGACCCATATTCAATATTTTCCCAACCTTTGACTTCGGGATTTTTCTCTGGTGCTATACTTTGCACAATTTTGACCGACTGAAAGAATGCACATCATCGATCGATTTTCCTAATGGATCTTCGTCGCTAAAAATTTAAAAATGCCTTTCGCTTGTGCTTCAAGCCCGAAATGGATTGTTAGGAAAGTTGTGCTTTGTGTTCATGGCTACGGCCTGCATGATCGACGATTCAGATGAATAGCTATGGGATGGGAAAACAGGGAGACCGGGGAAAAATTACAGACTTAGGTAGAAACCAAAAACCCACAGGACTCTGACAAGTTCATGTGATAACATTTGGCTCCACAGGGGATGGCATGCTCCCTGCAAGATGCCAAGAACAAGTAGTTCCAGTTCCTTAGTTGTTGGGTTATGGAGTCGATCTCAAAACATTTTGCTAAAGGCCAACATGTACATTATTCTACTTATAAAAAGGAAAACAAACACACATGCTCCAGAAAGAGCTTATTTATGTACAGTCCTAGGCTAGGTGATTTTTACAAAGCGTTAGGTGAAAGCAAACTTCCACCATAACCGCCTAGACTGTTTGGTAATATAATTCTTCTCTTTACTGCAAATAATCCATAAAAGGTAAGGGAAGTATGAAAACACAAATAAAACATGTATTGGAACACTGGAAATACCTCTAAATGATGATAATATGAACAATTTTGCAGGCTCCAATTCTTTTGGAAAACATAGTTCCATATATAACCCCACAGGGTCACAAAATTTATAATCATGAAATCTTAACTAGTAAGAAATTACCTCCTGCTCTTCATGGTTACTCACTCGTTGTTCGATGTTCTTAGAGTGTATAGGTGGGTAGAGGACTGATGTGAGTTGATTGATCCCAGGTGATACTTGCTCATCTACAGGTTCAAGATAGGAGATAAATTGCACCTTTAGCTCCTCCATTTCTCCTTTTTCTTTTCTGATAACATCTGCTAGCTGAGAGAAAGAAGTCTCTTCATGTATATCCATGGATGGCTCTTTCTCTCTATCATGCTGCTCAGTGTATTTTGTAGTCCCAAGATGGTTGATTTCCACACAATGCTCTTCCTTAATGTATAAAGGAAAAGGATCTATAGTATGGTCTTGGAAATACTTCATATCCACATCAGAATCAGATTCATATATGTCATACTCAAGCTGGTTTCTTCCCAAGTTAGAAAAATGTGGTGTGGAGATCTGCTGCTCTTCATCGTTTTCACTGGGATATCCGTCAAAATATGTTTGGTCTTGGTCAGTATCCAACATCACTTCTTCATCATAAGTAGGTCTTCCAAGAACATCTGTTTCAGGGACCGAAATATCCTCTCTGTTTTCTTCATAAGATCGACAAGAAAAATCAACCTTTACTTCTTCTATTTCTGCAGAAAGTGATCTTACCAGTCCCACCAACTTACCCAAAGCATCTTCTTCATCCTCATAGTCTGCATCAGAATCTTCTATATTATGAACATAGTCGTTATATTCCTTACAAAAGTTATGAGAAATAAATTTAGAGGAATAAAATTTTTGACAATACCTATTGGAAGCCGCATGAAACTGCTCCAGGGAGGAGATGCTAGCAGGGGGTAAGGAGTGGTACCACTCGCGAGCATCTCCTACTAACGAGATCATGAACATCTTCAATAATACATCCTCATGATGTATTTCCCATTGATGCATGAGTTCATGAAACTCACGGAGATGCTCGACAGGGTTGTCATCTTTACGCTCTCTAAATATGGGCAAGAAATCACCACATTCGTCCATAGTATGAACAACATTAGGAAAACTAGGAACATAGGAGAAATTAAAAGAAGGAAACCTCAAAGACAAGATTCTTTCCATTTCAAAACAGTGGATTCTCCACTTGATCCTTTAATCATGGAGTCGTCAGGTGAATGATATGTAGTTTGAATGTTTCTAGTCTTTTTTCACCATCAAAGACCAGATCTGATCGTTGTTAATCTCCCAGGGAACTTTCAAGATGAGAAAGAGGCTGCTAAAAGCCTTCTCGAGAAAAATTCTTTGGGTCAGCTTCGGGTGTGCTAGAGGCAGCCACAACTGAAATAGTGGAGTCAACACAGTGGAGTCTCCAGGTGCAAGTGCAATCTTCAATGGTTCTGATATCTGATGCACCTTCAGAATCAGAAGCTCTTTGTCATTCTATCCCAGGGAAATGTCTTCAATTCGTTCCTCGACAACAGTGCCAGAAATATTATCACTAGAAGTCACCCTCAGATTGTATATAAGGTAATCCCAGTACCCATCAGTTTATATAGTAAATGTAAATGATTTTTAGGTGATCAAATGGAGAGGAATCGATGATAATAACGTTCTAACTCATAAATATGGACTAGCATGCATAAGCAATTGAGGTCTGGAATCAACTTCAGTTAGTAAGTTGGATTAAGGGTGAATAGAGGGAAGACTTTGGTGAGGAGAGTGTAGAGGTATGTTGTGGACATCAGGTGTTCTAGCAGCCTAAGGAGGAAAAACTTAAATGCAATATCTTCTTGAATTCAAATCTCAAAGAAACTGAAAGAAATTATAACAACACTATAATCAAACATTCATCATAATACAGTTACAACAATCCATGTGAATCGGTCATTCATGAACTCTCTCAGTATCAGAGGAAAATAAGATGGAGAAAGAAAGTTGACTTAGATTAACCAATATGTCTAAAAAAAAAATACATAACCAGAGAACCAATGTTCTTCATAAAAATATTACAATAGCAGGGAGCTTAGCTCAACCATTCGACCTTAACAAAATATCAAAACTGCGTATATATACTAAAAATGCTTCAACCACCAGGAACGTGATCGGACCCCTGCATTCAAAGTTTCCATTCAATGTCTACTTTTTCATCCTGTGCAGGCCTTCTTATGTCAGACGCGAGCCCGACTTAGTTATGTGCTTTGCAGGAAAATTTGTCCCTCGGGAAACTTCAGATTGAAAATCTCCCCCCACAACCATTCTCAATATGATTTCCATTTATGGGGTGAGACGAGGTCTCAAATTCCACCCCCATTTCCATTAACTACCTTCATCAGGATCGAGACGAGGCCTGACACCCATGAATGTTCTATGCGGTGCCCATGACTTCTTCGAGTCAATCCCGACACCTTGAGGCCATGTAGATCTTCTTTTGTGACCAATACGAGCACTTTCAGCCTTTGATGCAGCTCCTCTCCATCGCTCCTTATTCAATGTGACCTAGGGCCATGACCCTACCCAATTGCACAATTGCAGGTGTGACCAAGGGTGATTTTAAAGAAAACCACTTGTGTCCCCGCAATTCACCATGAACCACCACACATCCCTTTCTAAAAACCACGGTTCTGATTGTGGCCTGCCCTTGAAAATTTAAAAATGTGCGCACCTTCTGACCCCACAATGGAGTGCGACCATTGATCTTGTGATATGAGATGAGGCTTCCTAATCAATGGTTCATCTTTGGCATCTTTTATATTTATGGATTGGATCTTCCCTTTTCAAATCAATGGTCGAGATATGCTTCACGATTCGGGATTCGGACCTTTCAAACTTCAAACTATATTTTCCCCAAGAAAAACCTTCGGAGCTAAGGATATGATGACGCGTGGCTCCTGGATTTGGATGGCTGAGATCCACTTTGGGCCTATGGGCTCTGGGAAAATCCAAACTCAAATCTCTCTTACCTTCTGCTTTTACCTGGAGTTGTCGATATATTGACGCGCGTACTCTTCAATCAACATTTATGCTCCTTCTTCGGGACTTTGACCCCTTCAACCAGATCAATGGCCCTTCTTCTCCCTCCTCGATCAAGGATCAAGATACACTTCAAGTCTTCGGGTCTTTTCCTCCTTCTCTTTCCTTCGAAGCTCTAGATATGGTGTCGTGTGGCTCCTGGATTTGGACGGACGAGATCCATTTTGGGTCTCCAGGCTCTAGAAAAAAAAATAATCTCAAACCTTGTCTTCCTCCATGCGCTTTTACCCAGAGGTATGGATCTAATGGCACGTGGCTATTGTTGATCACTGACTCATATTCACTTTCGGGTTTCAGGACTTCATATTTTTTACGAACAATTTTAACAAAATTTCGAACTCCCGATTCCCGTGATAATATTTCACCGTTGATCTCTCCCAATTAGATCCACGACCCATATTCAATTTTTTCCCAACCTTTGATCTTCAGGATTTTTCTCTGGCACTATACTTCGCGCAATTTTGACCTTCCGAAAGAATGCACATCGTCGATCGATTCGCCTGATGGATATCCACTACTGAAAATTTAAAACAACCTTCCGCTTGTTCTTTGAGCCCAAAATGGATTTTTAGGGAAGCTGCGCTTTGTGTTCATGGTTGCGGCTTGCATGATTGAGGATTCAAACGACTGGTTGTGGGCTGGGAAAATAGGGAGACCGGGGAAAAATTACAGACTTAGGTAGAAACCACAAACCCACAGTACTCTGACAAGTTCATGTGATAACACATTTGATGCATAATTCTATATTATGTGGAGGGAGAGAATATCCACCACGTTGTTATCCATGCAAGAAGTAGCCATTGAGGTTGAATCCATCATCTTGGAATCAGACAGGTTATAGACTAGATATGATCAAGATGAGAAGAAATAGAGAGAGGATTTCCCTACCTCCTCTAACCCAACCACATCCGATCCTAAACTTGACGAAATGACCAAAACTTTGAAGGATTTGACATCTGAAATATCTAAGCTAAAATGTGAATATAAACAACCAAACAGATTTTTTCAAGGGGTTGGGAACAAAAATCCAAACTAGTTTAGAAGGCCGAATGATTCCCCTCAGATAATGCAGAGAGAGAGGAGGAATGTTGATGATCAAAGAGTAGTACCTCCTTTCCAAAAAAATCATATCGAGGAGATGGATGTAGATAGTGATGTTGTGGATGATGTTGTTGTACTTTTCAATGAAATATGTTTTTACACCAGTCACTTAATGCAGCAAGATTATGAGGTAGCACAATTGTCAAATCAATTTGATATTGAGATAGGGGAAGAGGGAGTTATTCAAGGCTAGCCCAAAAATAAATATGACTTGAGGCCTAGATCGGGACTCCTAAATCCACCACCTCTGATCAGAACAGAAAAAAAAGGGTTCCTCCCAAGACAAATCCAAGAAAGGGTGCAATGGTTAAAGCTCACCAGCCTCCTCCATTTAAAACTATTTCCCCTGAAGTAAAGGAATATGATAGGCCACAAGCATCTTTCATCCTAGAGCATGAGTTGAGAAAGATCAAGATCCATGTACCTCTACCAGAATTGTTGAAAATGAGCCTTTCAAATAATCCATTATGAAGGTTCTACAACCACCTATTTCTGTTCTAACTTCTGATGTAATTAGTCTACAGAATGAGAACCCAACCATTATTGTGGGGCCACACATTGAGGATGGCTTTGATGCTTCTCCACCTTTGTACATATCTTTAAATTCCCATGCCAATATCCTACATAAATATCTCATGGACTTAGATGCCTCACACAATGTCATGCCTAAGGTTGTTATGGAGGAACTAGTTCTCGAGATCACCAAGACCTTTACTCCTTTGACTCCAAAAAAATCAAATGTTTGGGATTAATAAATGAACTGGTGGTTTCTTTTGCACAGTTACCCATGAAGAGTGTAGTTATGGACATTGGTGTGGCTGACATTCCCCCCAAGTTTGGTATGGTTTTGTCCAGGACGTGGACCAAGAAGGTTGGAGGATCATTACAAATGGACCTCACATATGCCACCATCCCTATTTTTGAGGGAGAACACTGGAGGATATACATGGAGTTCATATTGGAATACATCCTCAGTGACCATCAGAATCCAAGAAACCATCCAATTTATGGTGTTGAGGATGAGATCGGGTAATCTATTTTTCATTTAAATAAAAAGGAACTAGAAATTACAGTCAACAAATGAAAAAATCAGTCACTGATAGATCATAAGAACAAATTCTGAAGGATGTATTTTAATGGCTATTCATCAAAGGAAGGTTCTGGGGTTGGTATAGTTCTCATTTCCCCTGCACAGGAGGTTATAACACTCTCTTATAAGAAGGAATTCGAGACTACTAACAGTATAGTTGAATATGAAGCTTTGGTACATGGATTGAGGGCTTCTAAAGACATGTTCGTTGAAATTTTGGCAGTCTTTGGATTTTCTGATTTAATCATCAATCAAGTCAAAAACATATATCTATCAAGCTAAGCAACATAGGCTCAAACAATACGGGAACGATGTATGGGACCTGGTTGACAACTTCTTTCTGGCATTTAGCATCTCCTTCATTCCCAAAGAGGCAAACCAGAAGGAAGATTCTTTGGCATTGGATTTCAGCACCTTCAGACCTCCCATTGGACCAAATATCAAGTATCAAGTGAAATTCATACATAGGACAGCCATACCAGACAACATAAAGCACTAGCAAGTCTTTAGTGATGACTTGGAGCTGCAAATATTTCTATAGACCATTGAAGAATTATCCAATATCTCAATAGATCAAGAGGGTGAAGATGATGAATCGTCTTGTCAACAAACATCTCATCTGCTAAAAGACGTGACTGGCCACAACATTGTGGAACTTAAAACAAACCACATCCCCAGGGGTCTAGTGCCACTGGAAAGGTTATTTGACAGTCATGATGTCTCCAAAGAAGATGCCATAAAAAAACAAGAAGAGGAAGTGATGGACTGCAACAATGGGACTGGTGAAAATCCAAAAATAGTCAAACTTTCCAAGGCACTACCTCCAGAACAAAAGACAGGTATGTCAACCTCGTGAAAATTTTTGTTGATATTTTTGCATGGTCGTACGAATATTTGAAGACATTTGATGTTGACATCATCCAACATAAGATCCCTCTGAAGGATGGTTCTAAACCATTTAGACTGAAGATCAGGCAATTTAATTCCATTTTTATGTCCATAATTGAAAAAGACCTGAAAATAATGCTTGATGCCAGAATTATTGTTCCCTTGAGGTACTCAGATTGGATGGCCAACTTGGTACCTGTGAGGAGAAAGAGTGGGGAAATATGCTTGTGTGTGGATTTCTGAAATATCAACAAGTGTTCCCTAACAGAAAACTACCCCATGCCCAAGATGGACCATATTTTGCAAAGGGTGGTAGGTGCCCACATGATTTCTTTGTTGGATGGGTACTCTAGTTATAACCAGATAGCAGTATGTGAAGAAGACAAAGAAAAAACAACATTCACCACACCATGGGGGACATTTATGTACCACAAAATGCCCTTTGGGAAGATGAACGCAGGGGCCACCTTTCAGAGGGATATGGATGAAACCTTCATGGGGGAGAAAGACAAATTTATGGTTATATATTTGGATGACATCACCATTTTCTCCAAATTGGATCATGAGCATTTACAACACCT
>SNQJ01S0071156.1:16912-37021 GCA_010110895.2 Picea sitchensis
ATGTAAGGCTTGCACCTGGTGTTAAGTTGTGCAGGGCGGGTTTTCATGAAGGACCTGCGGATTGGATTCGTGAGGTTCCAATATGGACCCGAGGGAGCCACTTCGGCTTGAGTAGAATTTAGAATGATCCTATGCAGATCACGACCAGAGGGTTGGGGTTATACATCATGATGAGAAACACTTGTCCTTGGTAATTTTATTTAATTAATTTAACACTCCCTCTTACTGACGAAATTGTTCCTCACCACCCCAAGCTTATCTTTGAAAGGAACAAACTTTCCTTTCCCCAAAGCTTTTGTGAGGATGTCTTCCATCTTCTCATGGGTGGAAACATATTGTAGTTCAACTGCTCCTATATTAAAATGGTCCTGAATGAATTAATATATAATCTCAATGTGTTTAGACCTATCATGGAAAACTAAATTTTTAGAGAGTTTAATGAAATTCTGATTTTCACAGTAGATCATTGTGGGTCTCATATCCACACCAAATAATGCAACTAGAGACTTGCGAATCCAAATGGAATCACAACTATCCTGAATCGCTTCCATGTACTCAGCCTTAGTAGAGCTCAAAGCCACTAAATGTTTCTTCCGAATGAACCAAGACACCACTATTGAGCCCAATCCAAAGAAACAACGTGAGGTACTCTTCCTATCACTGACACATCTTGCCCAATCTGAATCTGAATAGCCAATCAAACGAACTCCATCCCCTCTCTCATAGTTCAGGCCAAAATCTATCATACCCTTAAGGTACCTGAGAACATGAATTTCTAAAATCCAATGTACTCTCTGAGGCTCCACCATAAACTGACTAAGGGAGTTAACAACAAAATAAAGATTTGGTCTTGTGTTGACCAAATACATTAGCAAACCAATAAACTGACAATACAATGTGGGATCAATCAAATTTGTCTCAAAATAATGTAGCTTCTTCCATTTGGTTGTCATATGTGTGGACATGGGTCTACAATCCTCCATCCAGAATCTCCTCATAATATCATCCGCATATCTACCCTGTCCTAGAAAGATATGTCCATCCTCCTACCAAACCTCCAATCCTAAGTAGTAGTGCATCAACCTAATGTCTTTCATCTCGAATTATGAAGAAAGTCTCTCCTTGCAACCAAATATGAGTCTCTCATCCTATGTAATAAAGATGTCATCCTCATATAGCACAAGAATGAGATGATCACCTCCAACCACAATGAAGTATAGGTTGGGATCCACCTCACTCTTACGAAACCCATTTGCTAAAAGTATGTGTCTTTCCTGGAGTACCAAGATCTAGGATCTTTCTTCAGCCCATACAAGGCCTTCTTCAGTCTGCATACATGAGAATCACTCCCATGCACCTCAAATCCATGTGGCTTCTCAATGAAAACCTCCTCCTCAATGAGACCATTCAAAAATCTAGTCTTCACATCCATTTGATGGATTTTCCAACCCATCTCTATCGGAATGGAGATCACTTCCCTAATCAAGGTGTATCTAGCTAATGGAGCAAAGGTTTCATCATAATCAACTCCCTCTGCCTGTGAGAAGCCCTGAGCCACAAACCGAGATTTCTACTTCTCAATGCTTCCATCTACAACATACTTGAGTTTGTACAGCCAGTTGCAACTCACCACTGACTTCCCCTCAGGTCTATGAACCACCTCCCAAACATCATTATTCATAATGGAATTGTACTCTTCCATCATGGCATATCTCCAAACCTCCCCATAAACTACCTCCTCAAAGGTGGAAATCTCACACTCTCTGATGATGCTCACCATCGCAAGATAACTACAAAACCTATCTGGAGGTTTACTCTCGCTCACAACCTGCATGGGATTCCCCACTGAAACCTGTGCCTCCCTCAAAGTGTCCTGAAGCCACTTGGGCTTCCTCCTATATAAAGTAGTGTCCCATGGAGGGGACTCTCCCTACTCAACCCCATCACCTGAAGACTATGAAACTGAAGTAGAATATGGAGAACTCGATCCTGAAACCTGTGGACTAGTAACATGTGATCCTGACATTTATGGCCCTATAACCTATGGTCTAGTCATCACTGAAACTAGTAGACCTGAACTCTATGTCACTGAATTTTGTTGTGGACTCACCTAAATCTAAGGTGATGATTTCTCACCCTTCTTAGTCCCTCATGAATTCCTAAAGGCTCCATCCTCCTCAAATCTGACATCCCTTCTCAAAATTGTCTTCCTCAAGGAAGGGATGTATATACGGAAAGCCTTTGAAGTCTTGTTATACCCAAAAAAGATCCCCTTCTCTGTCCTGGGTTCTAGCTTTGTCCTCTTCTCATAAGGGACATGTGAATATGTAAGGAACCCAAAACTCCTAAAGTGCCTAGCATGAGGCTTCTTCCTAGAGAATACTCCTTAGGAGTCTTATCCCCCAAGAATCTGTGTGGACTCCTATTCTGCATATAAACTACAGTGTTGCAAGCCTCAGCCCAAAGAAAAAGTGGTAGTCCCTAATCATGTAACATGTCTCTTACAACCCCAACAATATCCTTGTTCTTTATCTTAGACACCCCATTCTATTGTAGGGTGTATGGAATTGACAACTCTCTCCTAATGCCTTCTCAGGCACAAATGTCTCTGAACTCATTGAAGGTATACTCACCCCCATTATTAGATCTCAACACTCTAAGTTTCCTCCCTGTCTTATTCTCCACAAGAACTTTGAACTCTTGGAACCACTGGAAGACCTGTCCTTTGGTCTTCATGAATAAAATTAAAGATTTCTATGAGAATTCATCAATCAAAGAGACATAATATAAGAACCTAGTCAAATATGTAGAAAACATAGGACCACACACATCTGTATGAATCAGATCAAGGATACCATCTGCTCTACTATCACTGCTTGGAAAATCAGCCTTTTTGTACTTACCAAGACCACACCCCTTGCAAACCTCTTGGTTCTCTGTACTGAACTATGGCACTCCATAAACAATCTCTCTCAATATCCTCAATGCTCCATGATGCAAGTGGGCCATCCTCCTATGTCATAACTCACAAAGTTCATTGGTGTTGGTGCCTTGAAACAATGCTCTCAAAGGCTGAAACATGAGCTTGTATAACTTCTCATGTCGAATACCAATCACTTTGGCCAAAGTGACTGGAGATCCCTTAGGATACAAGAATGCCTTCCCATCATAGAACAATACCTCATTCCACCTATCCTCAATATTGGAAACTGACACCAAGTTCTTCTTCAATCCTGGAACATATAGGACATATCTCAATAACATGGGAGGTAGAGACTCTCTCTTAAATAATACAGTCCCACACCCAACTTCTCTGACCACTGAGTCATCTCCAAGTACCACCTCCTAGTCTCCAATCACTGCAAACTCAGTAAATTACACACAAAATCCTCTCATATGGCAGGAGGAACCATTGTGAATGTACCAAATACAAGTGGAAGATTCTCTAGATGAGAGGCAAGCAGTCAAAGAATACTCCTTCTCGAACCTGTGAGTAAACTCTTCCACCTCCGTTGAAGCTACAACCTATATCTTCTTCTTGTTAGGGAACTGTCCGACATAGTTCCCAAACTGATGGCAAGCTAATCACTTGACTTTGTTGATGTATTTCTTTCCTTCACCTTTCTGTGTGTTCCCTCCCTTTTAACCCTTCTTGGATCTACTCTTACCTTTAGCTACAAGAGCCACATTCTTCTTCTCATTACCAGTGGATGAACTACCAAGCACATAACCTCTCTAAGTTTCCTCCTGAATGAAGTCATCCCAAGTACGATCCCACTTGAGAAGATTCTCCCTTGCCACAATGCCCTCAATGAAGACAGTCCATTGTTTGGTCACCCCATTCATAGCAGTCCTCACAAGTTCACTGTCAGCAACAACCTCCTCAACAACTCCAAGCTCATCCCTTACTTGAGTAATTTTAGTAAGGTATGTGGTGACATTTTCATCTTTGGTCATATTGATTCCCTTCAGTTTCTCCCTCAACACCATCTTCCTATTTTCATTGGAACCTTGGCAAATCTTGGTTAAGGACTCCCACATCTTGTAGGAATTGGATTTCTCGGTCACATGTGAAATCACATGGTCCTTGATGGCATCAAGGATAATTATTTTGGCCTTGATATTCTTCTTGGTGTAGGATGCCAAAAGAGTAGCATTTGTATCCACAATCACATGACTCATTTGTGTGTTCTCCCAATATCCCACAAGTCATTTTCATGCAGTATGAGTGTGATTCTCTCCTTCCATGAGATGAAATTAACAACCCCATAAAAATTTTCCTCAAGCCTCAAACCGGTGGCCATGAACCTATCAACTGAAATTCAAGTCCAACAAAACAATCTTCCAGGTGAAGTACCTCCTCTTATCAGAAAAATCTCTGACTTTAATGGCTAAATACTTTTGTTCTTATTCTCTAACCAGCTTTGATACCATGTAAAACTTTCAGACCCTAAACTAGCTTCAAGTCTCATTGAAACACATAGTTAAATTCCCAACCCACATTGCAAATTTATAGCTGCAAATTAGTAAGCATGAAATTAAATTCTCAGAACTGAAACATAAGAAGTTTGATACAACACTTTAACCAGAAATAAATCACACACATAGAAAATTCAACACAGAGATTTGGTCTACAAATTTAGACCCTGGAAAAATCGACAAAGGGGAAAACTAGTGAGAGAGGGGAGGCTTTTATTATTTAGATAAATGAGAGATATTTACAGTAGTCATATTCAATAATTAATACAGGCACTTATCTTGTTTTACATGCATAAACTCAGTATAGAAAACAGTGTCAAAGTTGCTCCTCGATTTATGTGCCCATAAATCCATACAATATGGTATCACTGCTACTGTTATACTTTTCCTCGATTTCTATACTTGGAAATATGTACAATATGGTCTCACTGCTTAACTGTACTTTTCCTCAATTTTNAACTCAGTATAGAAAACAGTGTCAAAGTTGCTCCTCGATTTATGTGCCCATAAATCCATACAATATGGTATCACTGCTACTGTTATACTTTTCCTCGATTTCTATACTTGGAAATATGTACAATATGGTCTCACTGCTTAACTATACTTTTCCTCAATTTTTGTGCTTAGAAACTGCCTTGGAATTCATGCCAAAATCTGCTCATGTGGTTTCTCTCCTAGCTTGACTCTCTCAAGCTATTTCTATCTCAAACTTTAGGAATGAATGAATGAGGGAACCTTGGTCTCTAAGTAGACTTGGTGGAGGAAACTCAAGAGTCTTGACTTTTCATTTTCCCTCACAAATTCCAAAAGTCACTTTTAATTTGATCTCTCATAAAATTAATTTGTAGAGACCTCTTTTGGACAATTTCTCACCCCTAGGCGCCTAGGTGATGAGAAACACTTGTCCTTGGTACTTTTATTTAATTGATTTAACATGACTTCTATATTTAAACTTCAGAAGAAAACATCGATATTCATTTAAGCCAGAACCGGGTGTTTTAAAACAAATCCCAAACTTAATTTTCTTTAAAACAATAGAGGAAATAAACACATGTGAAAGTAGAGAAAACAAATTATTGTAATAATCACTTCACCACATAGATATGACACATTAATCCTGATACATATTGTCTTGTATTAATGCAAAAGGTCACTTGAACTCAGTGAACATATTTACAATGACTGGTAGTCTCTCCGTACAATTTATCCCCCCTTTTTAATTATAAATGAAACAATATATAGAATAAAATCTCTCCTAAACTGTTACAATATTTTTTTAATAAAACCCTGAATAATAACTAAAAATAAAATAACATATCCAAATTATATGTTGGAAATCTGCAAAATGATCCTCAATATGTTGATCTTCTGCTACTAGGTGTCTTAGACTGATCTTCATTCCCTTGAAATCTGCAAAAAGGTTGAAATTGTCTTCACAAAATCATTTAACTTCCCTCTCAAATGTAATTTCTCTGCCATCTGTCCCTTTGAGCTCTATTTTTGTCATTGTTTCCTTTGAATAATTCATTTTGTCACAAAATATTTGGAAAAATAATAATAAAATTTCCAAATATTTTGTTTAAATCCTTCAATGAATTTCATGATTGACATTTTCAATATATTCATTTAAATGATTTGATAAACCATCTTGTTTTTCAAATCCATGGCTTGTTTTCCCTTCCCATGGATTGTTTTATCTGGTTGGTAAAGTATTTTCACTTTTCCCTTTTACCCATTCAAACTCATTTCACATCTGTAAATTTCCTTTTAATTTCACCATGTAAATTCTACCTGTAAATTTTCTTTTACTCCTATAAATCTTTAGATGGATTTTCAAAGCCATGTGTTGTTTCTACTGGTCTTCCTTCTTATTTTCACTTGCAATTGTAAATTCAAATTCACATGTACCTGTAAAATATTTGTACACCTATAACTCTTGTTTTACTTAGCCTCATATTCATAAAACTCATTTACATGAATTGCCCAGCCTCCTTTCCATAAAAATATTTCATAAATGTATGAAACATTTCTTTATATACTTTCCATCTCTGTAAAATTTTGTTTTCACTAATAAATTCATTTATGACACCTGTAAATTTATTTCATGAATTTATGAACTTTAGTCATATTTGACTCGTCCTCCTTTTACTTTTACCTATAGCTTCAAAAATATATTAACTTGTAGTTTCATTTCAAAAATATATCCAAGCTTAAATCCAATTAATCGAATGGCCAATGAAATTTCCGCCATATATCATAAATGTCCTTCTGGCCAAATATAATGATATTTAAGTCATTGTAAAAATGGTTTTCAGAGGGGGGGTAGGTAGGATGTGGGTTAGGAGGACCGGGTCCTATTTAATAGGAGGGTGACCACTAGTAAAACTTGGTATGAGTGAAAACCACTTTTCAGACCCCCCCTTTTGGTTAAATGTCAAAGGGGGTCTGATTTAACATGAGGGTGACAATTGGTAAAACTTGGTAAGAGTGAAAACCACTTTTCGGACCACCCATTTTTGTTAAATGTCAGAGGGGATGGGGGGTATGAAACATATTCATAACCATTGATTTGATTAATTCAAAGATCTCAAGGCTTTTGCATTTGGGAATTTTAATGCATTAAATGCGGGGTGGGGACATAAAGTAAATTTGACTTTTGGTTTTGACTGGTGACTTGATGTATACAATTATGAAGTGGGATTTTAATGTATGAGGTAAGGTAAAGTTTTATTTTATAAAATATAATCTTGTTTCAAATATAAAACCAAAATAATATTTAAATATAATGATTTTATATCCCAAATAAAAGTAATTTTAAGTTGAATAAAACTTTGATGAGGGATATTGAAAATTGGGTATAAAAGCCAATATTTTTTATAACTCTCATAAATGAGCTTGAAACTCTACATACCAAACTAAACATGTCTAGGGCATGAATGTTTCCAAAATTTATCATGTGCTAACATTGGCTCAAATTAGGGATGTTGGCACCCATGTGGGGTAGCAAAGAACCACATATCTTTGAACTTGCATACCAATGCATTGGTTATTTAGTAGTCATCACATTCCTCAGTCTGCAACTTGTGACTTGTTATGAAACCTTTGTGACTAAAAACGTTCATACTAAAATCAAAACCATTGTGAAAATTGAAATATGAAATATACACTGAACTAAAATGTGTACTGTAATCTAAAACTAAACCTTAAAAGAATGCTTGAAAAATCTGCTCAGGGTATTGGGCTTATTTGCACACCTACATACCCTACACTGTTGAGAATCTGCTGACTCAAATGACAAAAAAATTGCAATAAATCCAGTCAAGTAGTTGTTGAAATGAGTGGACTATTTGGTTGTTTGTCATCAAAATCAAAGAAGGAATATGTAATGGAAACTAATGATGGATCAGGTCCTTACAGTAAAAACATGATTGAAAAATTAAGATAGAAAGAACCTCCATAAAGTTTGCTACATGATCAACAAAGACATGATCTATCAGTTGATCTTCTAGGTATTCACTAACTAGTTTAACATGGATGAGTTTTCTAGTTGTATCCTCAATATTAGACCACGATTTCAATTGTTTAGTTTGAGTCTTATGTTTACAAACAAAACTTTCATCAATTTGAAAATCAAAAGGTAATACAATCTTTTCTTGTTTTGGTGAAGGAAGGTTTTCAAAAAACTGTTTAGGATCTTGGAAACTATAGGACTAAATATGAAGATCCAAGAGTTCAATATCCTTCTCAAATATTTCAGCGACTAACTCAAGAACACAAATTTTAATTTCAGGAGAAAAGTTTCTCGATTTCAAACAATGAAGCATGGTTCTTAAAATAAATTCACCAGTTTGAAATTTTCTAACTTATCCCTGAATTCTTTTATAAATTCACAAGATATAGGATTTGCTACATACCCTGTCATCTTGTTTAGCTAGAAATATGATCAATGTGTATTGGAGTCACCATAAGTGCCCTAAAATCTGGATTCTTTAATAGTGGAGTCACCTTAAAAACTTTGAAGCTATGGATACTTTGATCATGGAGTCTCCAAGTGAAAAAATCATCCTTCGTGTGTTTGATCATTGTCCACCATTAGTAATCAGATATGTGACATGATAATATTTGATGAGGAAAACAAAATTTATTCCCCAGTATGTTCGCCACTATGTTATCTCTCAGTAATTTCCCAAGGTTGTGAAGGAAACCCAGAGGTAACCACAAAACCACTTTGGAAGATAGGATCTAGACCTGCCATCTTTAGAGAGGGATCTCTCTATATGATTTAGCTATGTTCTTCTGAATAATATTAGGCTAGCTATTATGGTTCAGGTTTTGGAATTTAGAATTTAATTGGGTTCAAACAAGGGAGAGAAGCCATTGGGAAATGGAGTCACTGGCTTAAGATGATAAAATTTAGAAATAATCAAGCTTATATGCAATAGGGAAACGTAGGCATACTACTGGATCCTTGTAGTTTATGAGATGGAGAAAGAATATCATATTAGGATTCACTTTAAATATAGAGCATTGTTACCTACATTCTATATTTAAACTTCAGAAGAAAACATTGATATTTCTTTAAGCCATAACAGGGTGTTTTAAAATAAATCCTAAACTTAATTTTTATTAAAACAATAGAGGAAAGAAACACATGTGAAAATAGAGAAAACAGATTACAGTAAGAATCAATTCGCCACATAGATATGACACATGAATATTGATACATCTTGTCTTGTATTAATGCAAAAGGTCACTTGAAATCATTGAACATATTTACAGTGTTTGGTAGACTCTTCGTACAATTTATCCCCCCTTGTTTATTATAAACGAAACAATATATAGAATAAAATCTCTCCTAAATTTTTACAATAATTCTGTAATAAAATATTGAATAATAACTAAAAATAAAATAATATCTCCAAATTATCTGTTGGAAATCTGCAAAATGGTCCTCAATCTGTTGATCTTTTCCTGCTAGGTGTCGTAGCCTAATCTTGATGCCCTTGAAATATTGAAAAAGGTTGAAACTATCTTCACAAAATTAGTTAACTTCACTCTAAAATCTGATTGCTCTGCCATATGTACCTCTGAGCTCTATTTTTGTCATTTTTTTCTTTGAATAATTCATTTTGTCAAAACATATTTGGAAAAATAATATTAAAATTTCCAAATATTTTGATTAAATCCTTAAATGAATTTCATGATTTATATTTTCAATATATTCATTTAAATGATTTGATAAACCATCTTGTTTTTCAAATCCATGACTTGTTTTCCAAATCCATGGCTTGTTTTCCCTTCCCATGGATTAACACAACCACGTGTTGTTTTGTCTCATTGGTAAAGTATATTCACTTTTCCCTTTTACCCATGCAAACTCATTTCACATCTATAAATTTCTTTTTATTTTCACCATGTAAACTCTACCTATAAATTTCCTTTTACTCTGGTAAATCTTTGGATGGATTTTAAAAACCATGTGTTGTTTCTACTAGCCTTCCTTTTGATTTTCACCTCCAATTGTAAATTAAAATTCACATGTACCTGTAAAATATTTTTACACCTGTAACTCTTGTTTTACTTAGCCTCCTATCCATAAAACTCATTTACCTTAATCCTCCATAAATATATTTCATAATTGTATGAAATATTTCTTTATATACTTTCCAGCTCTGTAAAATTTTGTTTTCACTCATAAATTCATTCATAGGAACCTATAAATTTATTTCATGAATTTGACTCATCCTCCTTTTACTTTTACCTATGTTGGACACACCGAATACACTGAGAGTGGGAGGGTGAACAGTGTAGGGATATTTTTCCCATAACTTCCCCTTCACAAATCTCATTAGTTAGCAAGCACCATTTACTCATTACTTATTATTGTCATTTATAATCATTTAAATGTGAACATATATCAACAATGTATCATCAACAAATGATCACCAGAAGGAACACAAGGAACACAAGATGTATGTACAATTTTATTTTTATTACGGACTATAATCCTTGGGTTATCAACAACAAATGAATAGAGTACAAATCTAAAAGAGCACCATCTCTATAATGCAAGACTCATCTTACACCCTCAGCACCAACTGAGATGAGGCAACAATCCTCAACAAATATCAATCTGTCAACAGGTACGCAACCTGTCGATAGTGAAGCAAGTGTATGTATGCACCCTACCAGTGGTGCATCTCACATATGTACGCAGTCAATCTATACTACAACCTATGTATCACTTATGAGAAATTAGGGTTTTCTTTTCATCACATAATCAGATCCTCTACAACCTTCAATCACATTCACTTCTGTCTCTCATTATCCAATCTGACCCATAACCAGTCACAACACATCCAAGCTCTCCAACAACTTACTCATGCTCCTCAACAATACAATATGAATCTACTCAATCATGTATAAGCAATCAACATACTATAGAAATCATATCAGCATTGAATCATAAGAGTGTTGCTCACTCCATCAACCAACACAAACCACATCACAACAACCATACCAAAAATTCCTTAAGCATTCACCACACAAAAAGAAATATTATCCATCAAGACAACAATGTAACCATACTAGAGTTTCTATGGCAGATTTGAACCCATAGAATGAAGATCTGGAACCTGCTTAAGTCTTCAAGAGCCTTTCATCAACTCAACCACAAGTCTTCATGACTTCATCCAATGTATGCACCCTATCCTCATTCATCCCGTGTATGTACGTGCCCTAGCTCACTACAACATGTGTATACCTCAAAAACTAGGATTTCTGAACTTCCGACACTTTTGTCGTCATGATCCCAGACTTACCGAAACTTTGTTGCATCCATGAGATCCTCCAGATATCCTTTCTCTCATAATAGATCTTCAATACATGATCAAGATATATACTTGACAAGAGACCCTTGCCTCTTATTTATACTCTCCAAATAGCTTCCTTAGAAACATCTTCAAGGTCACTTCATCAACTTCTAGGTCGCTTAACCCATTTATAGGTCACTTAACCCATTTCTAGGTCACTTAACCTATTTTCTTCATTATTAGGGTTAACCTATTTTCTTCATTATTAGGGTTAACCACTTTCCATAATTAGAAATCTATCCATTTAAATATTCCTCCTTGACATTGTCATTTTTCTTTACCATTTAAATAATAATTTCTTCTTTGCAAGCTCTTTGACTTATTTGACCTTTTGGGGCTTCAAGCCAACATATGAGGATCCTTCATCTTCATAAGGCCATAACTCTCAAACCATGAGAAGTTATGTGACATTCCACATACCACCAGAAATGGTATGACAAGCACCATCCATCTCGGATAGTTCCACTAAAAAAATCATTGATGTTCATCTCATTATTCCACAATTAAGCATGGGTTCTCCAACTATACTTGTAGGATAACTCAATCGTAAAGCGTCTTCACGTGAGGGATTTCACCATAAGGGGACCACTTTGGAGTTCATCCATTGGTACACCTTATAAACCATGATAAGACAATAATGATTCATCTTTACATCAATCTAACAATGCATCATAGACCACTGAAACCACATCGATCCACCTTCTTCTATGCATCATATCAATGACATCATATGACTATGATTCCACTTGACATACTTCATCAATGTACTATGATAAGACATGTATACATCAAACCTTTTAACTTTGACATCATTAAATCATCCTTTGGCATCAACCAATTCCTTGACATTAATCCTTTGATATCAATCAATCCCTTGAAATCAATCCCTTGACATCAATTAATTAAACCTTTCGCATCAATGAAAACATGATCCAACAATATCCCCCTTTGGCATTGATGGAAATACCAACATTGATGTCAATACCAATCATTGATGTCAACCTGTAGACAAGTAATTCTCTACATCAATAGTCATCAATCACATCAATGTGATTATCTCTCCCCCTTTGACATCAAAGGCAAAGGGTCATTCTCCTCTTGGGCTTGCTCCCCCTGCTTGAACTTTCCTTGCGGATGATCCCCTTGTTTAAATTCCTTTGATATTCCTTTGAATAATCTCTCCCCTTTTGAACAAGGGATATTGTTCTGATTTAATTCTGAAGATGCATTGCTCATACTCCCCCTGTGACCATCGCTCCCCCTAGAATTATGCCTCTATGCTCTTTCTTCAAATATAGGACTATTTTACCAAGTATGCATCTGATCAATATCTTCTCCTATAATCATGGGAAGAAGAATGAATTTCCATATGCGTATGTCTCCCCCTATATTCTCTTCAGAATTAACAATATGCTACCACTGCAATATGCTTATGTTGCAAATGCTACTGCTCAACCAGAGCATAGAACAATACGATCCTTGGACCTGTCCATGCATCAAAACTTGTGCCATACCAAATATCATGAAGCAAAAGATATGTTAATGAATGAACAAATACTTCATGTACCAAAACATGTGCCAATAGTATACCAATCATATGCCTCTATCAACATTCCAACCATGTGCATCTACCAACGGTATGTCTCCACCATGAACCAAGTATCAAAATCATGAATCTCAATCAATCAGGTGTCTCAACTATATCATCCCATATTTCATGTACCAAAGTATCAAGTAATACCAATGTTGTACTTTTATCYGAGTACTATCATCAAACATATACCATCTATGAGTGTACCAAACATGTACAACAACATGTATCACCACTTGTACCAAGCAAGTACATCAACCATGCACCAATACCACAACTAAATGAATCATCACGCATGMATGCCAAATCCACCACAAAACATATGCCAATCAAGCTGCTACTAGGTGCCTCTACCAATGTGCTATAAGTGTACCAATCATGCATCAACTCATCAATGATGTACAACATGATCACGTCATCAACTCACCAACTAAATTTCCCAATATGTAGCCCAACCATATGCCAAATGCATGCACCAAGATATCCAAAAACTATGCTTCTAATAATACATCTATGAAACTCAAATATGTACCATCCATGTACCCCAACAGATCAACCTCAAACCTCCATTCACTACAACAAACACTAAGCATCCAACAATACATGTGCTAGTAGTGTGCTTCAATAGATCAATGACATCTCTATCTAGAATCATAAAGATATATCAAATAACCAAGATACCATAACTTTACTGTCATAACCAACATTGTTCTTCAACAGAAAATGCCTCAATCCATATTCATGGGTTAGTGCCTTGCATCCAAGATAGCCTTTCATTTTATATCATCACTATACATAATCCAATATGTAATCATGAAAACCTGTAGAAAACAATATAAGAACCTACAACAAACTATGTCATACCCTGCATCACAGAGTTATACCATCACATGAAGTTGCAACCCATGTGCATAGCCCTTTTCCCTAGGATTTATCACATATACGTGGCCTGTTGTACAGACAGCTTGCACATGTACGCAACCTATTCAATGTCATATTGTGTATGTATGCGACTGTTAACATTGTCACTCGTGTATGCTTCAATAGATGACACACTTGAGCCTCTCTTAAGGCTTCCATTATGCTTTGGTTGTTCAGTCTTCTTCACCCACTTCTAAAGGTGTCCCTTCTTCTGAGAACTTGAGCTCTGAACTTCCATATTTTCAAAGATGTCTCCCTTCCTTACTTCACTCCTTTTTCTAGTCATGTTATATGAAGTCCTCATCATGGACTGTCTTCGTGTATTCCAACAATCCTGGGATTTGTGGCCAAATCCACTATAGCTATAGCATCTCATGATCTGACAGTGAACAACAATGTGTCCTACTTGATCACATCTCCAACACCTTATGGTGTTATGAAATATTCCATTATTTCTTCTTGCATAAGATATTCATTTCAAAGCTTAGTGACCTTATTCATTACATGAATAACATTGTGTTGGGCCCCAACAACTCCCCCTAAATTTTTACAAAATTTAAAGGGACCCCATTAGAATCTTGATAATTATAATGAGCTACAGAATCAACCTTTTCAAATAGTTCCATACCTTGGTTTGCTTTGAGACAAACTTAAGACATTCACTATAGTATGAGACATTCATTACAAGAATATATGTCAAAATTTAGAAACGAGCATAGAAATTTCAATTTAAACAAAAACGTTAATTTTTATCAACTATTTACTTTCGTTTAAATTATGATTATGTGTTCTTTCTTTTGCTCATTAGAAAGTTTGACTATTTTGAATAATGGGTTCAATACTTCATCAAATAATATCTTGGTTGGTTTCTCATTTTCATAAAATCATTTGGTGATATTAATTAATTAAATTATTTTTTCATTTTGCATCTCATTTCAAAATAAAAATAATAATAAAAAAAAGAATTATCTATCATTTGTTTGATTTTGTAAAAAAAACTAAAATTTGTATTTTTCTCTTCTCCATTAACTTGAAGCTTCTAGAATTTTAAGATCATATTTGAAAGAAAATTATAAACAATGTTTGTTTAGAACTTATAGTTAGTTTAAATTCATTTTTTATTTTATTGTTCCAGATTTTGTTTTATTCACAATTTTTAGGTTATTAATTTAGGTTTATTTTTGTTTCATAGGTTTCTATTATCAGTTGTTTGGTAAGGATCTAATCATGGATTGATTTTATTATCTAAATACGTCAATATGATTGATCCAAAAATAATATTGGATTGCTACAAATAAATTTATGAGGAACAACAGATAAAATTTGGAAATGCATCAAGAATAGAGACACGATGTTGTGGGACTGATTGTAGCCAAACCATGAGGAATTTGAAGAATCAGTTGAAAACCCACATCCCAAATGGACCCATATAGCTTCTTCTTAGATATTTCCCCAACAAATGCACGATTTGAGAGATATTTGTGTCCCTTTATGAGAAAATTTTCAGGTGGCAGAAATTATTAGTGACGCCCAGACTATTCATTCATGGTATAAATACATGAGAAAGTTTAGAGTCAGAGGGATCTAGGAAATTGAGGAGGATTTTTATCCTTTCTCTTTTGTATATTATTTATTTTTTAAACTTTTCTTCTTTTCAAATGGAGTAACGAATGGTTGGAATCTTTGGGAGAATGGACGAGTATTTTCAAAGAAGAATATGGAATTCCAGGTTGGTTAATGGCTTTTATCCTGTGAGTAAAATGGTTTTATTTTCATTATAATATCTTCATATTCTTTGAATAATTGATTATGCGTTGATTTAAATTAGCTTTACTCTTTCTTATCAATACATGGTTAATTTATATCATTTATATATATTAATTTTTTCAATCTTTAAGAATCTATTATCCCAAAAGTTCTTCCTGGACCATATGATGAACATATTTTGTTGAAACTATATGAGAAAACAATTTACTCTTTGGCTTTTCCGATTTTGTAGATTGTGCAATGTTAATATTGTTTCTCATATAATTTTTTAATATGAAACTTTATTTGTATTGAATTAGCTTTAGACTATTCTGCATATAATTTTTTATATCATGGTTTTCTTTATGTTGTCCATAATCTATCGTTCCATTTTGTATGTGTGATCAATTGTTCATTTGATTATTGTTGAATTTATTTCTAATGTTAAATGATGGATAATATCAATACTCAGAATTGAGTTTTCTTTCGTTCTTAAATATTGATTATCTTAAGATCACATGATTTTTAATTAGTTGTCTTCCTGATCTTATTAATTTACTCCAAATATCAAACACTTCCTTGAATTTATTCTGGAAGTACTAGTATTTTTTTGTTATAGGTTTCCCTTAAAAGTAGGTCAAACATGAGCTCAAACAACATAGAGAGATAAACTCAGTTTTGTTGATCAGCGACAAGTTAGTGTGTGTGCTATTTTATTAATTATTTATTAATGAAACAATGATTGCATTAATTAGCTTTTGACTATTACTGTGTCATTGTTTCAATTGTATTTTCTTAGTATTTATTAGTTTTAAATCTTTAAACATTCAAAAAACAAAAAGATTTATGTTCTTTCTTTATCTTAGTTAGAAACAGTATTACGAACATTCATTTCACAAGATTTCAAGTAAACCTTGCAAACTGTATATAGATTGTTTATAATCATTTGTATATTCACATTTCTATTTGAACACTTCTAATTAGTATATAAATTTTTAGAATCATAGCTTTAGATTACTTTGTTTCTTTTATTATTTTTAGGACCTTAGCTGGCTAATAGATCCATTAAACCCGTTGAGTCAGTTCATACCAAACGACTTCGGTTCATTAGACAACCCCAGTCTGGATCTGACCTTCCAGTTGACGGTGTGTCATTTACGCCCGTCAACAAATGGCGCTAGAAGGAGGGCCAAGGTAAATTTAATGATTAAATGTTTTATCCCTCAGCCTGTCATAATTCTAGATTTATAAACTTTTCTTCTCTGTCATCTTGGAATGCACTAGAAGGCGGGCCAGACTGATAAGTTGGCCTTGTAGGATTCTTTGTTTTGAATGTATTTAATTCCCCATGGATCCCCAAATCACTGTGCTGGAACATGCTTTCAACTTCTCATTACTTAATATTCCCAGCGAGACAGTCTCTCTCTTGTCCAAACTCACCTTTGATGGTGGGGGGGATGTATTTGCAAAGCACCATCTTAACAAGTTTTGTTGTAAATGCATCAAGCATGATATTTCTGATTTAAAGGTTTTATGCAAATTGTTTTCTTTCACTTTCAGGGGGCGAATTAAACATTGGTTGGAGTCTTTTATAGCATATCACATTATTTATTGGTTTCAGTTTGTAGATGAGTTTTTAGATTCTTTTGAAAAATATAATTACAATCAATTATGTGAAGAATTTCATACTTTACTAATCAATGACAATTCATCTGCAAAAGGCTTTTCAACAAGAATGGATCATGTTATCTGTAAATTTAATCTTGATGACATGTAATTTGTACTTAATATCCTCTATGATCCCTTTCATCCAGTCACATTCAATTGTGAATGATGAATCAATTGAAAATCCTATCACTCAATTGCGAGAATAATTTTGTTTGCAGGATGAGAGGAATCCATCCAAAAATTTTGAACAAGCAAGGGAGGTAGAATCTATTGAAAAGGTTCTTACTAACAATCAAATTGGTTTTTCCTCTGAATCATTGTATACTCAGTCCTCGACCATAGTGGAAGAATATTTTATGTTGGGTCAAGATGAATTTCCATATACTTCTAACCCTTGCTCTAATCAATACTTTAATTTAGTTATTGAAGAACACTTAGGTGACGAAAACGATCTTAAGCATTCTAACATTCCAATGAAACTGATTAGAGATGTAGATCTGCAATTGGAAGAAGAAACCTTAAACCCTCGTCTACGAATCAAACCTTATCCACAAGAAAGATCAGATGTTTGTCGTGAAAGTTTTGAATTATATATCACATAAGAGACAAATTTAGATGACCATATTATGTTGAAGAATTTATCACCAAAACAGAGTGAAAGTTTTAAGGAAAGTAAAGAGGAATGTCTTTAGAATACCATTGTTAAATATCATAGCTCAAGATATTCTTTTTAAGTGCCCATTTCTAATTCCTTTTACTCTTTATATCTCGATCTCTTATTATATTTTGGTGGACTTGATACTTTACCCATAGTATCTTACTCTTTGCCATCACAATCAAATCTTCTCGATATGCCAAAATTTGGTCAAATTAATTCCAAACATAACATTTATGAAGTTGGATTTGATGCTCTTTCAATTTCGTCACTTGCATGGAAAAATGACATGTTAGAAGATGATTTTACATGATTTATTGTTGAAAAACACACTACACTTATTCTTATGGAAATCAAATATTTTATTCATTCTTTGATTAGTTCGAATTTTAATGTTTATGCTTCACAGTTTGAAACAATCAATATCATCAAAGGAAGAGTTCAAACCAATAATCTAATTTATGTCATGAATCCTCTTATGATGTGTTCCCCATTGATATATCAATTTCATCAAAGTCATAGTTTGCTCCTAATTTTTATGATAGGATCTTAGAATGGCTTGAAGATTCGTATCTAAAAAATCTTCATAATAAAGATAAATTTGTGCTTGCTTTGTTTCTACCTAAATATCTAGGAAGTAAGCATTACATGATTGTTTTAGATCCTCCATGTGAAGAAATTGATGAACACTTGGAGAATTGTCAGGGGGATGGGGCACTTCGGCCTTGGTTGATGGTTATGTCAGGTCCCCATAATATTGACAAGTTTTCCAAACTTACCTACACCATTCCATGCCATTATGACCCATATCACGACCAGATTGCAGAATGGTTGGAGGATTCATACATCAAGAAGTTTCAAAAGAATGGTAAGGTCGTGCTTGTTTTGTTTTTAAAATAATATATAAGAGGTAAGCATGACATATTTCTTTTGTATATAAAAATACTACATTCTTTTATTCTGATTTTCGACTTTCTATTCCTTGCAGGATTGAAGATGATCTTGTGGTTGCATTGGAAATACGATTTTACTTAGCGTTTTGATCTATTTAGTAGTTAAGAGTAGGTTTAGGAGTAGGTTTCCTTTAGTTTTATTTCTCAATATTTCTTTGTGTAATATATCTGCAGTTATGAACACAAGTGGGTAACCAGGAGAACCATAATATGAATGTTGTCAGGGAAGTCCACTTTAAATCTTTTTCTATCTGTTTTTCATTGAATATTTCTTTTCAAAAATGCAGTATCATCATGAAAATTTTAAATGGAAAGTAAAGAGATAAGTAAATGTGAACTATCAATTCAACCCTGACCCAAGGTTCCACGAGTAGGACTACACTCATCTTAATAAGGATTTTTCTATTTTCTTTTAGTCTCTTTTATTTTTAATAATAATGCTTGGTCAAAGTAGTATCTCATACATCATTATCTTAAGAAAATAACTTGCTCGCACATGATATTTTATATGATTTAGTTCTTCCTTTATTTTATAGTGAGATGCTAATGGATCCAAAAGATCAAGTTTATCTTTGGCCAAAATCATTTCCTGAAAAGTTTTCTTTTGATGTTTTGATTTTGTGTACCTCTGATTTTGAATCCCATTAATAAAATTTGATTTTGTTTGTTGTGTGTTTTTTTTGTTTTCTTTGATTGCTTTGAATGAGTTTTCTTCTTCTCTGTTTTTTTGAATCAATATATTTCTGATCAAAGAGTTATTGTCGAAGGAAGCATTTATTTTAAGACTTGTGTTTTTCAAGCAAATTGAAATAGTTCAAAGAGGTCTTGATATTAAGATATAGCTCAGACAATTGATTTTTAAGTCAATTGTCACTTTTATTTTGTCGTCAAATTACCTTTGCTAGAGTATTACACTAAAGATATGGTTTAAATATTTGAGAATTACGATGATATTTAAACTTTTTATCTCATCCATATTCTTAAGGAATCACTTTTAAGTTCTTACCCATTCTCTAGATGATTTCTTAAAGGAAATCTAAAATTTCTAAACCGTGATAAAACTTCCAGTTTTGAAAGAAAATAAATAACATGATCAACTATTCACCTGTATTACAATTAACCTCTAGTATCACCCCGCTCTCTTTGTAATCAAGAAATCTATAATTGTATTATTATTTAAAAGTGGCATAAGAGGGTTGGAAGCACTTAAGTGTGGGAAGTGTG
>SNQJ01S0071156.1:37031-47495 GCA_010110895.2 Picea sitchensis
AATGGATGAGGTAAGGTAAAGTTTTATTTTATAAAATATAATTTGTTTAAAATGTAAAACCAAAATAATATTTAGATATAATGATTTTATATCCCAAATAAAATTAATTTTAATTTGAATAAAACTTTGATGAGGGCTATTGAAAATTGGGTATAAAATCCAATATTTTGTCGAACTCTCATAAATTAGCTTGAAACTCTCCATACCAAACTATACTTGTCCAGGGCATAAATTTTGCCAAAAAGTATCATGTGCTAACAGGACCGAGGGGGATTATCTCTGTATTCGAATTCAATATTTGTTGTTGTATTGAGTAAGAGTTGTTGTATCTATTATCTAAAGTTATCTTATAATATTGCATAGTTCTTTTATTCTAGTTGATGAATAGAAATCGATTGTGTTAACCAGTGATTGATAATAGGGCATTGAAAATTACTTTTCTTGCACTAACTTCTTGTCACGTATATATTTTATTTTTGTAATTGTTATCTCAGATGATGTTGAATGTTTACTAGCCAAAATGTTGTTATTTATAGTTTGAAGTAGTTTAGATCTTCTTCGTCTACATGCTAAGTTATAAAGGTTATCCTAAAACCTTACCTTCCCCAACACATAATTTAACTTCCCTCTTCCATTTAGTCTAAGATCCGTCTTTCTTTTGTTACAAATGTTAGAAAAGAGCCAAAAAGAGAATTGTGTAGCCTAAGGAAAGGTTTCATATAAAAAACATATCTATCAATCATGATTAAAGCCCATCAATAATTACATCTAGATGATAAATCTGGAGAACCTTACCACTCATCAAACGCTTACGGGTATAATTGGGCCTCTTAAGTGGGTTTGGTTGATGTTGTTGAGTTAAAGGTATATTGGACCCCTCAACACATCTTACATGAACATGGAATTTACATAACATATTTACAATGTAAATAACATAAAGCATACATTATACTTATTTCACTGTTTTAATGAGTATTCTACCTCTGTACTTCATACAATGAATAATTTTTATTTACCATCTCTAGGAACATATTTCATAACTACTATGCTCTTCTGACTCCTGATCTACATGTGAAATGTCTTAAATTCCACATTCTTCCATTCTTTCACCTTTGTACTTCAGAACAAGAATGTTATTACTTAGGCAATTCGACCCACATGAAATTCATCAGCTGATAATAAGACAACATTACAACATCTATATTCAATGCTGCCAAAGAAGGCTTAGAAATCCCTACAATACACCTCTCACTCTCGAAATTCTTTAAGAGTGGATAATATATCCCTTTATTACAACAATGGAAATAAAATTTAGAAGGATTGCATATGCATGCTAACTTTACTATTTACAATGATAGACATTAATGTTCCACTACAAGATACTTCCTTGTAATGGAATCTTCCCAGATACCTATCTAGGGAAGGGATAGGTGGRATTCTTCAAGGGCTCCTTATTTTGACGATACTGGAATGAGCCTCACAACTGCATGTCTCTAGCATTGTCTCTAACATTGAATCCAAGAAACAATAATATCTAATTATAGGTCATCTAAGCAACATATATAAGCTCTCATTTGTGACACCAAGCACCATTGTTTTGTCCTAAGTATATTTCTCTGTATATATGATTAAATTTTGTCCTATAATGAAACTCTATATCCCTTATCTTTGAAAGTTGATACTGAGTGTAAATTCACTTTCAATTCTGGAATAAACAACATCTATTATATCCCCATAAATCCTCTTTACTTGTGCTAGAATCTCACATATCCAACTCCCCTTGTTGCATGTCTGGCATTAGTCCCAAATCCCACACAGAAGTCTGTGTCTATTTCTGAGAAGTTAAGGAATAATGACCTCATTCTTTTCATGTGGAAAGATGAGCCAATGTACACAAACCAAACCTCCATGTCTTAATACACTATACTACTAAGACAAGCCATACAAAATAATTCCTCCTCGAATTTCTCTGCAACATTATCAACTTCAACTGAGGCTGCTACATGTCTCCTTGTAAGTGAACTCGCATCATCCTGGTTCCACTTTAGACTAATTTTTGGATGAAGTGTCCAACACTTCTCAATCCAATGACCACTCATACTACAATGGGTGCAAAAGTTTGTGTTCCATTCCTGGAACCACAATCATTTCTTTTCATTTTCCCTATTCTTCTTTGGGAAATGACCTTTGCATATTGCCTCCTTCTTGGATGAATTACCCTACAAGGATTGTCTCTTCCAACATTTTTACATACAATTTTTATTAAATACATAGAAAACATGTGGATATAAAGACCATGATTTTGGTGTTACTGGACCATTATTTCCCCAATTAAGGAAAACATTGGGATGATTACCAAACCTTTTAGGACTTCCCTTTCCTCCAGTCTCACAAGTGGGAAATTTCTTCATTCCTTCCTTGGAATGTTGAACTCTTCTAAGATATGATTCACATTTGATACATTTACTAGGGTTGGAAGGTTGTTCTAGAAGAACTAATATCTTATGAAGTATCTGAATATCTTCATTTGAAGCTTCCCTTAATTTAGTTGTCTTAAAGCATTCTCCATATCCTTCTTTTCCATATCCCAATCCTGCATAATGACGTATTCCTTCTACTTGTATGGGATTATTCATTCCTTGGCCATTGGTGACAATAAATTTTCCATCATATCCCATCTTGGTTAGAAACTTAAATCCAATACCATAAGTATGCTCCTTAAATTCATTCAAAGAACCATTTTCACCTTAATGGGAATACAAATAGCATGATGGATCATTTTCATGGCATACCTCGGTTACCATCTGTAAACCTTTTGTAGAAGATGTCCTCTACCACATGGTATATTTTTCCTTCTCCACTTTCTTAGATTTATGGAATTGTTTTGTTGGCACAAGGGCAGATCCAGGGTTCACCTCCAAGAGCGCACCAACAAGCCCTAACTACTGGCCCTTTCGGCAACACCTGTGAAGCATATGCAGTCTCACCCAAAGAAGTTATGAGGGAGTTGCAGAAAAAAGATGTCTACAACCAAAGGGAATATCAAGTGGATGTAACACAAGAATAACACATCATTTATATATCACTTATCATCTTGGATATACTCTTCACATCTACTTATCATATCTAGAACAGTAATTCAATTATAGTATATCAATGACAGAGATAGAATACCAATCACACACAAAACAAAATATACGTGGTTCACCCGCTCTCTAGGTCTACATCCACAGAACTATGTTACAATATATTAAGGTAAAGCATACAGTTCTTGTTTGCACTCTTACCTAGCATATCTTCTTTATTCTCCTCTCTTTCTCTCCCCTCCCTGTGCACCCAGTTGCAGGGTTGATCTTCGCACCCATCTGAAGATATTACAGTACTAGAAGGCTCTCACACTTATCACTTCTCTCTCACACAACAATAGTCACTCTTAATCCCCAATACAACTATACTCAACAATACCRTATCGACCCAAACTAGGTCCTCATGACCTTTATTTATACATTACAATAGTTCACCGACATCCTTAGGCAAAAAACTAAGTGTCCAAAACCCTAGATACCAAAGCCCTAGGTGTCTAAACCCTAGGTCAACTTGACCCGCGTTTTCAGGGCTTCGCCAGCCTATTTTTCCTTCCTTCTCGCGCAGTTCTCCAAAGAATCTAACGATGGCTTTTCCACTTGATGAGTTGTCCACAATCCTTGTTTCTTGCTGATATGTCATCCTCGATCTCTCCATCCAATGGCTTGCTTCGCTCCATCTTTTATGCTCTTTTTCTCACTTCGACCCAGTAACAGTCACTGTGTCTTACGCAAAGTGCACATTCTCCCTTTTCTTCCTTGATATTCTCTTGCTTCCATAACCAAGGGCCAACATGTGAAAACATCTTGTCTTTTTCCTGTAACTCACTTTCCAATTCTTGAATAATTCCCATTATAAATTCTTCATGGCTTACCAACTAGTCTTAAATATCTTACTTCTCATCCTTGAGGTATTCTAATTGCATTCTAAATTCAAAGTTCTCCTTATAAATATGCCATTTCATGTCTTTTTGAAGCCTTAATTTCCTTAAAGATTTTCTCAAACAAGGAGTTTTCAAGTGTACCTTCACCTATCTTTAGTTTTGGATCTTGTCACCTTCCACTTGCAAATACTTTTCAAAACTTGCTCTAATACCAAATTGATCTAAAAATATTTAGATGTCAAATTACTCTTTAAAAACACATCAACATATATCATGATTTAGAAATTATGATCATCTTGACTATTTGGAAAAACATATGTGAATTCCTTTACTTATGCAAAAATTCATTAACTAATTATTAACTTGTAGAATTATGAGAGATAATGTTGGAACACATACAATTCTGAACTTTTGAGCTTCATATTCTTCACCTCGTGAAAATATAATATTTCCAAAAAAGGTAATTTAGAAAATAACTATCAAATTTTAAATCAAATTCGTTTCTGCTTAATTAATAATAAGGCACGCGTGATATCCGTCGTTGATGAAGTTTTTCAGTTTTGATCAAACAATCCTAATTTCTCCGGAGTTTTGGAGTCGCCTAACGGCTAAAGACATAAATCACTAAAGGTTACTCTGGAGCTTCACGCTTCGGGCATTTCGATAAGTATTAAAGATAAAAGGCCCGAAACCCAAAAGTATCTGTTCATCATTTTTCCTAAACCTTTAAAGGACACAAGTCGTGGTATACATGTATCTTTTGAGTCTTCCCCAAGTTGACACGTGGCACCCATTTCTATCATTTCCATTTGAAGATTCATACAATTCTAATTAACAAGTAGAACCTCCCTTTTCTTGACACGTCGTCTATAATGACGTCATCTGCGACAAGTCACTACAGGAGATGACCCCTCAGAATATAACAAAGAACTAATTCATAAATAACCGAAGCACCAAAATTCAAAAGTATTAAAATTTAATTAATTAATTTGATCATGGTCAAGAGATAATTAATGACTTCTCACTCCGGGGTTCAGATGTTTACCCTTCATCATATCCTAAAATATCTGAAGTCCGAATCTCCGAAACACTTAAATTTAAATATGATTAATTAAGACTCAAATCAGTTATCAGATAATTAATCACTTCATAGTTTCGGGTTTCGGGGATTTCCTCTCGAGCTACATTTAAAACCCTTGAATTCTGAATTTCCAAAACACTTGAAGTTAATACACCTTTTTAAACATGATTAATTAAAGTTTTAGTAGTGATTATCCAAGGATTAACCTTTGCAAGTTTGGGATTCAGGAAATTCTCACTCTGTCTCATCTAAAACTCCTGAACATGAACTATCGAATATTAATGGCATTTAGGACTAATTAATGGTAATGATTTTTAACATAGATTGTGGATCGTCGGGTGGACGTTTCCATTAAAGTTAATAAATTTGAGGTTAGTAAATCTATAATAGAATCAATGTATCTGATTTGAATAAAGGCACTTAGAATTCAAATTCATTTTTACCTTCGGCAATTAGAAAGATTTCATTGGTTTGAAAAAGTTCATAGATTTCCTCTGCAACATGTAACCTCACTCAATTTATTAGAGATCATGCCACCGCAAAAAGTGATAAAGAATCCTGATGCGGATGGTGAAGGTTCAAATCCAAACACAGAGATTTTGTCAGACACTACACCGTGAGCTATAGACTCTGTTAAATCTTGGACACAGGTGTTCGAGGTTCTAGAACATGAGATTATAAACTTCCTAGAAGATTATGACGATGAAGTAGATGATACTCACGAAGCTAAAATCAGATATATATCCCAGTCATATCTACACAAGATATTTGCACGGTCGAGAATCATGTTGTATAATGACATGATAAGTTGGGCCTTGGAAAACATCGACGTCCAAACCAGGAGCATCATCAAACATCAGAAGGTTGATGTTGGTTCTTTCTGACTAGAACACCTCCAAGTAATGCATAAGTTGTCTCCCACTCCTAAATATAATTACAATGCTTCATTTATGTTGGATTTTAAGAAAAAATAATGCATACAATACGACAAGAGTTATCCCAATATCATCAGGTCCTAGTGGGGGTACCCAGAGAAGTTCAGGGTTGACTCTCATGGTATGTATGCCACAGTGTCATTGGGCGTTCACATGATTTACATAGCCATGATGCTCTGTAGATTGTTCAGTAAGAAGAGTCCCATTCATTTCCCTATGGAATGGGTATCTATCATGCACGAGGTGGCCGAGGGATACACTTTTAATTGGGCCAAAATGTTGTCGGATAATCTGGTCAAATAAATTACTGAATACAAAATGGCGAAATCAAAGGGGTAGCCCACCCCTTTCTATATGTCTGCATATGTCATGGATGCTATCTGTTTCATGACCCCTTTCCCATTAATGAATTAGAGTTGGGCCTTGACCAGTACAGAGCCTATCCACTTCTACCATTCCAAGTTGTGGGAGAAAAAATCCAAAGATTTATTTTACGAAATATGTCACAATGTAGTGGTGCATGTTCACACATCCCTATATGGTCGCCCACCTCCTCGAATTGTAGATAGGATTATGGGAAATCAGGGAAAACTAGCATATTGGTTCAGTGAAGAAAACTTCTCTTATATCCAGGTTTTTGGACACTCAGTTCCTCCCCATGCTCTCCCACGATTTTTACCAGACCGATTGGTGTGCAGGGAAGTAGCTTACTAAAAAGTAACGGGATGCATCAACAAGGAGTTGAAGGCAGCTTAGAAAAAGGTATGGTTGATTTTCCCTATCCAGGTTGGCATGTTTTCACTATTAGATTTTGGTCACTCTAAAGTGGAGGTTGTGGCTTTGGAAGATGTCAAATTGGTTGACATCGAATTCAAAAGGAACAACGCACAGAAGATTGTGGAGAACCACCTGGCCCAATTTAACATGAAAAGATATGTACATGAAACCTCCCCATATGAATAAATATTCATCGGAGTTAGGTCTTATGAGGAGGTACAGGACAAATTCCAAACCATGTCCCTAGATCAACATGCTATATTCCTCATTTTCCAAAGACACAGGTGAAACAGTTTGCCAAAAATATTACAAGGAGAATCAATAGTCGCTCCTCTTGCACAGGAATCTATAGCTCCAGGTTTTGAACCAGGGTACTCTGGTAAACATAATATTGAGGAAACCCCAAATAGATTTGAATTTTTTAATGAGAAAATAGAAGATTCATTATCAAGTCCATTAGGCCCTCAGGAAACGTCTTAGCTCGAGGCCTTCCTAAATCAAGGCTAGGATGCATCTATTTCGACACCATCCACACCTACTGCCAATACAATAGAGAAACAATATTCTGCAGAACTCGATACTCCTATTACATCATTGACACCTTTGCAGTCTAGTTTCGAAAATCCTAGTTCCAAAATCATTCATGTAAGTGATCTTACCCCAATCTCGTCTGAAGATTTTCCTCCTTCAGATTTCTTATTTAGAAAGAAACGGAGGGCCATCATCAAGAGAGAATCACACCAGAAGGACGAAGTAATAACCAAAATACGAAGGATGTTGTATGACGGAAATGATCACGATGATTCAAAAGTCATGAAAGAAGTTGCAGGTTCATTGGGTGCCTTTTCCACTGCAAATCAATGGTCTGTGGAGAATTTGGCAGAACAACTAGGATAGAAAATCCTATTGGTGGGGTAGTTTCAAGATCAAATACTGGCCTTGGAACAGACTGTAAGGAATAAGATGATCCAAGACTTTGAGCAAATAAGAGCTCATGACCGGCATCAAATCCAACAGTTATAGGCTAATCTCAAAAAGATCCATTGAAATTCAAATGCCAACCAACGTCTAATAAATCAACATGATGAATTTATAAGACAAATGAAAGCTAGATTGAAGGTGACTGAAGGTGTCTCGATAGAAATTCCAGCCTTCCAAATCCAATCGTTGGAAATAAACGAAAAACTAGAAATGGCTTGGCATGATCTTTTTATGAAGGTCGATGCCATACATAAGTTCTATCAGTCAGTAGACATTGCTCTGAATGATGTCTATATCAAGGAAAGAGAATCTCACTTAGCCCAAGATAAGTTTCAATAATTCATTGTATTGGCATAGAAAGATAATATCCCTGATTTTCCTCGGCTTTCCCCTTCTGAGAAAATAAGAGGTGATATGGCCCTGAAGGTGTGGGAAATGAATTTGGTAGAGAGAAAGATATTATCTAGGGAAGTAAAGGATGATTTCCAATAAGTGCTATCATCATTAGACAAGAGACTGATTGATTTTGAGGGAAGCCGTATTGTGGAGGCCTTGGGGAAAATCTATATTGAAATGAACCAACATAATTCTAGAAAGTGAAAAGAGGAAACTCTGGCAGCCATTCAGGAAATGAGCTAGATTGACCTTCTTAAAATAAATAAATGGCTAGCTAACCCAAGTTCGCAGTTCCATGCCTTAGCTCAAGAAGTGAAAGGAATCCAAGAAAGGTTACCTCAAGAGGAAAGGAAATTATACACTTTCGAGGTGAATGAAACAATTAAGCCATCAAAGTTGGTGCTGGAATTTTTAGATAGATGAAACCAATGCATTGAGCATGGAAAAGAAAGAACAGTTGTGAGCAGGTAAGAAAATTTCATTACATTATTGAACATGGTTGGGGCACAGATGATTATTATCACTGAAATTTTGTCCACAAACGGTTACAGGAATCTAGCATCTTCAAACAGCTATGAGTCCACCCATGGACCAAAACTACCAAAAAATCATTTCCAAAAGGTCCAAAACTATACAACCAGTTATAAAATCAAGATGCCCTATGACTACACAGGGAACGTGTGCACATGCGCCATCCAGAAATGCCAAAAAAGTGCACATGCGCACGATGCATGGCTGTGGTCGCTAAAATCCACACGCACTTGAGAAACGACACATTTATGAGATTGGTCAGCCTCCCACCCACTTTTGGTTTAGCTTCCAAGTTGATTTCACATCCAAATCTTGGCTAGATCCGACTGGGTGGTTGGTCAAAGACCTAAAAGTTCACTAAACAACCCATTTTCACACTAAAAGCTAGTTGCACAATACCTCAAAGTGGTGCTATAAAACAAGGCCATGGGTGCACTACATTTCAAGGATTTCATTTGCAAGGTTATGGTGCTTCTATTCTCTTGGGGAATCCTCTTTTCTCATCAAGAGCATACTAGCATCATTCCATTTGGGCAATCCACCTCACCCTTTGAGTGGATTAGCTTGGGATTATTTCACCATTTCTTTCAAGTTTCAAAGTTGTAAGAAGAGCTCAAATTGTGGGGGTCCAAGAGCCCTCCCTTGGAGGAAGAAGGGACCCAAAGTCCCCTTTCTTCTCGATGTTTTATTTTTCACTAATACAACGCTTTCCATTGGTGACATGGGTCTTGTTTGTTTCTTGTTCTTATGTCCTTATGCTCAATAGTTTAGTTATTCTTTCCTTTCTTAGTTTAATTCTTAGCTTAGTCTTTTATGTTTATTTTTCTAACCCTTTCCTTCACTGTTGTCTTGCTTAGCTGACCCAACTAAGCTTGTAAGAACCTCTATTTTTCTCATTCAGGTGACAAAAGAGGTGCAACAGATTGGCGACTCCACTGGGGAAAGGTATCAATTTCCTACCCCATTTGGGTTATTCTAGCTCTTCTTTCGATTTATTTAATCGACAGGTACCATAACCGGCCCAAGCTGACCTGCAAAACATCCAATTCAAAGTTGAATTAAGAGAATTCCATCCGGAATTTGCTTCACAACTGTGTGACAAGTGTCCATGAGTTTATTGGCCCACAGTCGCGCATCGTGTGCACGTGCACCAAAATAACTGTGTTATTCAGTGTCTTTTGCGCACTTGTGCCCAAAGGTCTTTTTTGGTTTGCGCATTGGTGCTCAGTGCACCTCTGTCTACTATGAGACCCATGCACCTATGCAGAAAAATACACATTGTAAGCCTTTTTCTGATTTGGGGAAGGCCCCTAGCCTTCTTAAAAATGATTTCATACATGTTGTAATCTACACCACACTTAGTTCCCTCTCCATATAAAGGGATTAGTCAAAAACACATAGGCACTTAGAGGGTTTAAAATAATTATTTCCTCTTTTTCTTTCATTTTGCCACATGGATGGCTTGCTTTGACTAAGAGTACAAGTTGGAATCATTTGTAATCACATAAAACTTGCATTGGGACCAGAAATTGGATAACAATCGCTTAGTATGCTCTTCTCTCATGCTTCAAAGCGATCTTGAGAATCAGAAAAAGGTTGTAGGACAATTTCATCTCCCTTAAAAAGACTAAAACCTTTAGGAGAGGACAACAGCCCCCTCAGGACTGTTATCACACAGTTTGTAGGAAAGGTTTAGGTATCTTGAGTCAAGGCTTCAAACTGGCATAATAGGAACTTCCCCACCCACTGTCACCTCGATGGGGAGCTCTTTCTATTTAGGGTGGCTAATCCCAAGG
>SNQJ01S0071156.1:51867-62230 GCA_010110895.2 Picea sitchensis
ACAGTTTGGTCAATGACTTAGCACAGTCCTCGGCTACAATGTTAGTCTTAGAAGTACTTCAAACTTGTCCTACTCAGCAGAAATCATTACTTTCCGCCTTGGGGGCAGTCGACCCTGCAGATACTCAACTCATCACATTTGATCTCAATAGTGGAGAACCCCGTCTCCCCACTCTCATCGCTTTTCAAATCCTCATTAAAATTCAGAACATTATAGTTCATCAGTGCATCATCGATGAAGGCGCATCCACATGCATCATGTCCAAATCCATATGGCAGAAACTTGGTTCCCCTGAACTCATACCATCTGCCATTACCTTAAGAGCTTATGATGGATGACCATCTTCTCCTGAAGGGCTCTTCTGAAATGTCCCTGTAGAACTTTGGGGCAAGACCATTCTCATTGACATTGAAGTTATTGATGCCCCACTTGATTACAATGTCTTGTTCGGTCGTAGCTACATGTACGCTATGAAGGCAGTTGCCTCTTCCGTTTTTTGAACCATGATGTTCCCTCATAACAAGAAGATCATTACCAATGACCAAGTTTCACATTATGAGCCAAACCCTTCTGCCAACATCGATAAAATTCTCCCTCTCATCCACACTAATCCTGAAGCATACCCACTCATCGAAATGGGGCCTGGAATTTTCAAAGACCCGTCATTGTTAAGAAATTACCATGGTGCACCACCGCTCCTTCATCCTTCCAATCAGGTATGTGTCATATCGTCCAAAGGAACTGGCATTCAGGATACCCTTCCTCCCAGGGAGGATTCTCTCATATCTGACGTCCCACTAGTCATAGAGCCCCTCCCTCACGAGCCTCCTACGAACTCATCAACTCCACCAGTTCACAATGTCACCTCACCCCAAGGCCATATTCCAGTTTGGGAGACAATTCCCCAAGCCATTACTCAAATCCCCTTCTTTTACCCTCCACCAGGTGTACAAGATTTCCAAGTAGCCACAACACTTACCCTCCCTAATATGGTGTTGGCAATCCCAGTTTGGTATTTACATCCACCAGAGATGGTTCTTCAACCATCCCTCCCCCCCCCAAATAGAAGGAATCCCAATGCAGATTCCCATACTCACTCCCACCATACTCTCTACACCCCCACTCACTAACCTCCCTGCCACAACTGGGGGCAGGTGAAAGAAGAAGGAGCCCATATCTCCACTTCCCCCATGCATCCAACCTCCTTGCACGCTATTTGAGAAAGATGGACACCCAACCAATAAATGCCCATCTCTTCCCAAGTTGTGTAACCTAATTCAACTCAATCAAACACCATCACTGTTCATCACTTTATCAAGTACTGCCACTACCTCCCCTAACATAAGTAGCAAAGGGATGCGAACCAAATTTTCTTGCGCCATATGTTCAAAATATGGCCATTATACACACCATTGCCCAGCACTACCTCAATTCCGACAGACATTAGTCGCAGTACGCCAAAGCTTCCAGAACGAACCCAGTCCAGCTACATCATCCCCACCAAACATCACTAACATCCATTATGTCACAACTTCAGTCAACGAACGTATGAGATTCCCTTGCTCTCTATGTGAATCCTTATATCATTTCACATATCAATGTCTTATGATCATTGAATACAGGCAACTCCAAGTGACCCTGCTTCAAACTCCTACACCCCCTATAGAATCAATGATTAACCTTACCCCATCACTAGAGATTCTTCATATTATTTCTCCTGAACCAGAAACACTCCCTATTCCTCCATGGTTATTAGATGACTTATACGAGGATTTACCCCCAAATCCCCCCAATTCTCCCGTTCATTTCCCCACGGAAATTTTACGCCCAACTACCATTAATAATCCTCAGTCTCTCGATATTTGGTTTATGTCGAGCGAACCATCGCAATCTCATTGCATCATTCCCCCTACTTCTTCATCACTAGAGGACAACCACATGGTGACAGTCACCGATATCACTCTTTTGGATCCCTTGTATTCCCGACAATTCTATTGTGACGAGGACATACTCAAGGAATTAACCACCCCTGACTACCCACAGAGCGCTCTTCCTTTCACAAGAAACCTTCACGCCTCCTAACCAACACCCCATATACGCAATCGAAACCAAGGATTTTATCCCATCAGGGCCTATCGACTGGTTCAACAACCCCATCCCTGCCCCTAATGCTTTTGAAGAAGGCAATATGGCCAACATTTCCCCCACCATCAAAATCAATATTTCCATAAAAAATGGAGTCATCGAGGAAATCACCATTGGCACTGCATGCACTCCTCAAGAAATCACCACCTATAAAGCCCTCTTCCAAGAATACCAGGATATTTTTGCTTGGTCATACATAGAGATGCTTGGCCTTGATCCCTCTATTTTCGAACATCGCATAGACACCTGACCTTATATCACACCGGTTCGCCAAAAACAACAACCGCTACACCCATCCAAAGCAGTGGTTATCAAAGCCGAGATTGATAAATTACACACTACTGGTTTCATCTACCCCATTGCCTATACCTCATGGTTTTCCAACCCTGTACCCATTAACAAAAGATAGGGCACTATCCACATATGCAAGGACTTTTATGATCTCAATCACACCTATCCCAAAGACAACTTTCCAACACCTTTCATCGACCAAATTATCGATGACTGCGTAGGCCATGAGGCATTATCCTTCATGGACGGTTTCTATGGCTATAACCAAATCCAAATCCACCCAGCCGATCGATACAAAACTGCATTCACCACCCCTTGGGGTACTTTTTCATATCATGTCATGCCTTTTGTCCTAAACAACACTGGTGCAACTTTCAAATGGGCTATGACATACATTTTTCATGATCTGGCTCATATCATCCCCGCATACTTGGATGACCTCACAGCTCGATCGAAAAATGCACCCAGCATCTTGATGATTTACGGATCATCTTCCAACGGTGTCATCAGTACAACATCCACTTGAACCCCCTCAAGTGTGTGTTCTGCATCATTGTTGGGCGCCTCCTCAGATTCATCATCTCCCAAATTGGTATTACTGTGGATCCCCTCAAAGTCCAGGCCATCACATAAATTCCACCCCCTCGAAACTTACACCAACTCCAGAGCCTACAAGGAAAAGCTAACTTTTTAAGGAGATTTGTCCTAGACTATGCTACTCGAGCACACGGTTTCCTTTGCTTACTATGCCATGACATCCCATTCCACTGTGATGAACATGCCCAAAAAGCGTTCGACAATATTAAACTGGCACTCTCCAATGCCCCTTTAATTATTTCACCCGACTATAATTGCAACTATATCCTCTACATATCAGTGTTAGCCTTCTTAGTAGTAGGAGTTCTCATTCAAATAGGATATGATGATCATGAGTATGTCATTTACTACATTGGTAAAAACCTCTCGGTTCCCCCTTTGAAATATAATCATGAAGAGAAACTAGCCCTTGCCATCGTTCTCGCAGTCTAGAAACTGCACCATTACATTCTGCTTCGCACAACCAAAGTCATAGCAGATTCCAACCCCATGCAATACTTTCTTAGTCATCGACAAATTAATGGCAAATTTTCCCAATGGATCGTTATCCTTCAGGAGTATGATCTTGAATTTTCAATAGCCAAGAGAAAGAAAGCTCTCATCCTCGCCAAACTCGTCACAGCCTTCCCCTCCGATACTACCAGTGCCCCCATCAATACTGACTTCCCCGATGAACATCTCGTCTACATCAATTTGGATGATCCTTGGTACGACGACCTCCTTGTCTACCTCCGAACCCAAAAGTTAGGTAACCACCTCTGACGAGATGATCGTTGCCATATCTGCCATCAGACCCCCCGTTATCTCCTCATCGGAGATATCTTATATCAGCGAGGGGTCGACACCATACTCCATCGATGCTTGACTATTGACAAGGCCAATAGATTCTTGAATGACTACCATAGCGATGCATGCGGGGGCCAACTCTTGGGGATGTCCACCACTCAAAAAATCATCTGCATAGGTTACTTTTTGCCTACATTGTTTCACGATTGCATTCATGTCGTGAAATGATGCGATAAATGTCATCTTTATGCCAACAAAGAACGAGCACCACCTGCTCTTCTACACCCATTCATTATCACAGGCCCCTTTTGTAAATGGGGCATCAACTTCATGACTTGCAACCCTTCAGCCAACAATGGACACAAATACATCGTTATCACAGTCGATTACTTCACAAAGTGGGCTAAATCCATGCCTACCTTCAACAACACCGCTGACACTGTAGCGCTTTTTTTCTTTAATCACGTCATATCCTGCTTTGGAGTACCACTCCAACTAGTCTCTGATCACGGGAAGCATTTTGAGAACGATATTTTTGTCGAACTCTCATCCCGGTTAGGATTCTCCCATGAGTTTGCCTCACCATATTACCCTTAGTCCAACGGATAGGTCAAATAAATTAACAAGGTCCTCAAGACCATGTTACAATGCACGGTTGACAAACGTAAGACCAATTGGCATCATATGTTATTTTCCACGCTATGGGCTTACCATACGGCCATGAAAATGGCCACCGGTTTCACACCATTTTGTCTAGTCCACGGGGTCGAGGCCACTCTTCCTATCGAGTGTGAAATCCCCACCTTACGCACCGCAATTGAGATATTACCCGACACTGCTCCAATGGAGTAGTTTTTTCTTAACTTAGAATCCCTGGATGAAGATCGTCGATCTTCATTACAGAACAATGAGGCAGCCAAAAAATGGTCAAAGGCCACCTTTGATCACCATGTCAACCTTCGCTCATTTCATGAAGGTGACCTCGTCCTTGCTTATGATATCGCTCACGATACCCTCGATCATGGAAAATTCGAGTCACTATGGCATGGCCCCTACATTATCCAACATTGCCTCACCAAAGGCGCATACATCCTGGCTTCCCCCGAGGGCCTCTCTCTCAACAAACCTGTCAACGAGTTGTACTTAAAGAAATTTTATGCCTAAGCGTAGACATTCTACATTAGGTTATTTTCTTTTATAGTGTTTTTAATCTCTTTCCATACCTCATCCAGGTACGCATGCTCATGTTCAAAATTATCAAATAAATTCTTGTATGTTCAATTCTCTTCAAATATTGTTCACGTCAGGTATTTGGTTTTCATGTGTGCAGGTACTTGGTCATCATACACCAGAGAAACCCCTTCAGGTATATAATCAACACCNTGCTCATGTTCAAAATTATCAAATAAATTCTTGTATGTTCAATTCTCTTCAAATATTGTTCACGTCAGGTATTTGGTTTTCATGTGTGCAGGTACTTGGTCATCATACACCAGAGAAACCCCTTCAGGTATATAATCAACACCGGCATGTAATCATTCCCTTTGAATCTCAATTGCATCTCCAGTCACACCCTCTGAAATTTTCCTTTAGGTTCCCCATATCTGGCTCTGCAGTACCGCCACCTCCATTGCATTTTGTGTATTGTCACTTGGTAGAACTCTCCCCCACATGAGTTGTCTCATTCATAGACCTCTTGGCACTTTGACACTCATGCTTTTTTCAACCCTTTAGGGATGGGAGTCCCAATAGTCTTGCATCATGTCGTGAATCAGCCACATACTCCTTCTCCTCATTTTTCTAGCCTTCCCAATGGACTCCCAGGGAGCTTCCTCACGTATTATTTTGACTTCACTCCCGCAACATCATTTACCCATCATTAGTCTGTCCATCCTCAAATTGCCCTCCATACATTGCCCTACTACATAAACCAACCTATGGGGCCCCCACCCTCCACTTGTTTTTTCCACCAACTTGCGCCATCCCCAAGCCAAGCCATCCTACACTAGGGAACCTATTTCTGTATCTTCATTATTATCCCCACAGATTTTTTAATTCTTTTTGTAATTAAGTTGTTATTTATAGCATGTTACATAGCTTTTTGTCATCACCTTTGGCGACCTTCCTGGAAAAAGAAACCCATGTCGCCCTTGGTTGGGGCACTCCTTATCATCTACTCCTATTGACATCATCCATAAACTCTGAGTATCCTACAGGCCACCTACCTCTTCTCTCTGAGTTTGTTCACTTTGTCTCACCTCTGGCACAACTTATCCCACGTCTTGTTGTCCCCTGACACTTGACCTAGTTGAATGGTTGTGGCCACTTATACTTCGCATATATCCCCAACCAAGGGTAGTCTTGAGTCTCCACACATCTTGAATTCATCCATGTACCTCCTCATTTCCTAACCTCATCTATTAGATTTCACGAAGCCCCTTGCTTCTTGGAGTCATGTCTCCCTTTTTTTCGACATCATCATAGTTTCCAGAAGGGAGACAATATCTTGACTCTCATTACCTTTCCAATGAAAAGTCTCAGATAGCACAGGGAGACCTATAATTTCTCCCTCCTATCGTTGACCCCCATAACATTCGACTTCAACACTTTCTCATGTTACGATGGGTCTTACTTTGCGACTATTGCAGTCATTTCTTATATTTGTCGAATACCTCTGAACTTGGTTGGGCTATCAATGCCTACAGAATCTGTGATACTTCTTACAAGTGTCATTGCTTATCATTCAGAGTATATTCCTCCTCAGAATTGTCCTCTTCCTTTATCACAACCGCCCTCGAGGGCGTTGTAGTTGTCTACATCAACACACTGTTCCGGTCACTGTACAACACCCTTGTTTTTGAGTTACATGACATGAGCATGGGGCATGCCCGCCTCGTTTGTACACAATTTATTTTACACACCTTACAGAAGGTTGTGTCCTACAGGTTCCCTTCTCCCTCCAACGGGTCACTCTTGATACTCTCACTATCGTTCTTTCTTACAACAATACTCTCAATAGAAGAAACATTGATGAATTTCAACTATCTGTATGCTCCTAACCTCATCCATTAGGGGGCATCTGTTATCAATTTCATCCACAAATGGTTACAGGAATCTAGCATCTTCAAACAGTTATGAGTCCACCCATGGACCAAAATTACCAAAAAAACATTTCCAAAAGGTCCAAAACTATACAACCAGTTATAAAATCAAGATGCGCTATGACTACACAAGGCGCATACGCACATGCACCATCCAAAAATGCCGAAAAAGTGCACATGCACATGATGCGCAGCTGTGGTCACTAAAATCCGCGCACACCTAAGAAACGACAGATTTATGAGATTGGTCGGCCTCCCACCCACTTCTGGTTCATCTTCCAAGTTTATTTGACATCCAAATCTCGGCTGGATCTGACTGGGTGGCTGGGTCAAAGACCTAAAAGTGCCCTAAACAACCCCTTTTCACACTAAAAGTTGGTTGCACAATACCTCAAAGTGGTGCTATAAAACAAGGCCATGGGTGCACTACATTTTCAAGGAATTCATTTGCAATGCTATACTGCTACTATTCTATTGGGGAATCCTCTTTTCTCATCACGATTATACTATCATCATTCCATTTGGGCAATCCACCTCACCCTTTGAGTGGATTATCTTGGGATTCTTTCACCATTTATTTCAAGGTTCAAAGTTGTAAGAAGAGCTCAAATTTCTGGGGTCCAAGAGCCCTCCCTTGGAGGAAGAAGGGACCCAAAGTCCCCTTTCTTCTTGGTGTTTTATTTTTCACTAATACAATCCTTTCCATTGGTGACATGAGTCTTGTTTGTTTCTTGTTCTTATGTCCTTGTGCTCAATAGTTTAGTTATTCTTTCATTTCTTAGTTTAATTCTTAGCTTAGTCTTTTATGTTTATTTTTCTAACCCTTTCCTTCACTGTTGTCTTTCTTAGCTAACCAAACAAATCTTGTAAGCACATCTATTTTGCTCATTCAGGTGACAAAAGAGGTGCAACAATGACAACAGAAGTACATCAGCTAATATATAATGTTGAATTATCAAGAAGACCAAAAGACATATGTGTCCAGCCTAAAGGAATGAGGAAAGGAAGTGTTTCTACAAATAGACGAAGAGATGGAGGGGAATACCAACAAATCTCATCATATTCTACACATTGTTGTCCTAATTCAAATATTTTCCATTTTTATTATAAGAAATCCAACGGTTTTGAGGTGTGACAGTTTTGTATAAATACGTAGATTTAAGATCTATTAGTGGTTGCTTCTTGTCGAATGTAATAGAGAAAACTCTCCTTTTGAGTATTAATACAATTGCAGACAAAGATTCTAAATTTTGTTCAATTTGCGTTATGTGTTTCTTTTGTTTTTCCATATCTCAGCATTTCTTTATGCAATTCCTTGATAAATGTTTGATTGCAAATTAGTATCACAACTACTATAATCGTATCATATTAGTAATTAGTTAGGCAATTTTTCCTCTGTATTTACTATGAGTAAAACAAGACCCGCAAGCTGAGTGAATTACTGTACTTATGTTTTTTTCAATGGTGCGCTATCTATTTTCTTCCACTGCAACAAAATGAGACTCTTCAACAATTGATGCCTTGTTTTTCTTAACAGTTCTGTAATTTTCCCTCACACCATTCGATATTACAATTGTGACTCAGACACGAAATACAGCCTATGTACTGTCATATTGCTAATTTCATTTAAGGATGTTTTCTCTTATAACTAAAGGTAGAAAAAACACTCTTTAAAAACATTATCTTCAAAATTTTCTGATGCATGACATTACTCTTTGAGCCTTAAGTTTAGTCTCAGGAACAACAGATAACACAATAGAAAATAAAAGAAATAAGAAAACAAGAGTTTATAATGGAGTTCAACCATCTTGGGCTACATCTCCGAGTCCACTTCCAAATAGTGAGACCTCTCTATATTGCTCAAATGCCAAAATTACAATGAATGGCTTACAATTTGAAGATATCATTCAATTATAATGCTCACTCTCAGAAATATAGGTCACCATTGAATTCCTCTCAAAATTATGATAAAAATGAGTATAAACTCGACTATGTTCTAAACAGGTGCCCAAAGACCCCCTTTTATGTGCTAAACGAGACTATGACTCTCATACAAGGAAAATTGTAATATGATTTCCATACACATTACTTTAGCAAACAATTTACATCACCATCATACTCCTCTTAGAAAATTGAGAAGAATGAGTATAAACTTTCCCATATTTGGACACATTTCCCAAAGACCCTCCTTGGCATGCATTTCAAGACAATGGTACAACTCTTGTACTTTTCAAAATTATCACCTAGATATTCATGCGAAACTTCTACATGTAATTCCATCTCCCTGTATAGTGTTCGACATGTGTATTTTATAGCCAAAACCCGAGATCGAGCTCGAGGGCTTGGCTTACCCATAGGTCGTTAAGCACAAATGTAAAACATAAATAAAGTTATGTTGGTTGGTTTAACCAAAAATAACCATTGGCATATTGGTAGGAGTATATTTTTAAGGTGTTGGAATATTCCCATGGAGGTTGAGGGTTCAAACCATGTCGAACCCAACCATTTTTTATTCTCCTTTGCCAATATTGGCCAATTGGAGAGTGCCACATGGCACTCTCTAGTTTTTCCACATGTTGTACAATCAACCTGGTTGTGTTAGCTTCCAACTCTACATCCAGTCACTTACGACCTATCTACCACGTGAGTGTATGGATGCCACATCATCAACTGATTATACCTGCCATGTCACTATATGGCTTACCATGTGTCATCCTTTCAATGGTGCCATGTGGACTATACAAATGCCACACCATCGTAAAAGTGACATGTGTTAGCCTCTCGTGCCTCCATGTCAGCATGTTGACATCATCATGATGTCACCCTATGATATTGCAGTTGTACGTATGGCCACGTGGTAGTCTGTGGGCTTTCCATATGTCCTTCCCTGTTTGACTTTTTTCTTGTCGGTAAAAATCTTCAGAACATCATAACTTCTTCATATGGTGTCTACTTGAGGGGATTTACATGTCATTGGAAATCTCTCATCAAGATCTATGCATTGAAGTCATTTTCATTATCAATTGAGAATATTTATTTTTTAGCATTCCATATCCTCCTGGATCACTCTCACACTCTCACACACTCTCTCTCTACCCCACTCCTCCCCCTCCCTCCCACTATCTCTCCCCTCTCTCTCTCTCCCCTACATATATTATCTCTATCCACCTCTCTATATTTATATCCCCTCTCCCCTCCCTCTCTCTATTGCGTATAACCCTCCCTCTCTCTCCCCCATTCTCCCTTTTCCTCTATCTACCCCCCTTCCCTCTCTCCCCCCCTCCTCTCACTCTCTCCTACTACCCCCCCTTTCTGTCTCCCTCTCCATCACTCTCACACTCTCTCATTTTCTTCCTCTCTTCCTCTCTCACACTCTTTATCTACCCCCCAACCCCCTCTCTCTCCCCCTCCCTCCCACAATTTATCCTCTCTCTCTCTCTCTC
>SNQJ01S0071157.1:8470-25228 GCA_010110895.2 Picea sitchensis
ATGGTAGACTTTATTCAATTCTGGTCTATTCAGGAGACCAAACTTGTACAGAATTTCCCACACTCAATATTTAACATCCGATTCTAAAACTTGTACACAAGAAAATAAAGTAAGTACTCTTTCCAATGAAATTTGTCCCACATCATTTGGATTCTCGATGAATAAGTTATGACTATTTTACCTGGAACACCTGTTTATTGACTAGCTTCAGGACTAGTCACAAACCCTATCTTCCACAGAGTGTATCTCCATAATTATAGCGAATCAAGAGCTGAAATTTTTACTAGAGGTACCTTGATATGTCTGCTCAATACCATAGAGATTTCACCATCTGAATTGATCTAGAAACAAATTTATAGAAAAAATGGTAAGATGACCTGAAAATAACATACCTTAGAACACATCACCAAAAGACTTCATCCTCCCTTGAAATCTGGCCTTCTTTTCTTCTTATTTCCTATGAAATTTGACTTGTATCAAATGAATGTATAATGATGTTTATTTATATCATTTATGTCACTTCCTTTTAACATTAGGGTCGACCTGACACTTTCTTATTTTATAATTCTTTTCTTTAATTGTCTTTAGGGCCTACATGTACTTCATTCTTCAATTCACTTTGTCATCTTCAAAAATTCATTTCTCCTCAACCATGAGGATCCACATGACGTGCCACATATCACCGGAAACAACAAGATGTATACTATCCATTCATGGGTGTTGTATATTCATGTGCATCGTCCTTCATGTCCAAATACCTTTATCAATCTTGCGGTCCAAAACCCATGACTAGGGTTGACATCAATGACAACAACCAATCTTCCAACATGATGTGGACATATGGGATACATGCCATGTGTCATAATTTTCAAGTGTTTCAAGGATTGAGAGAGCCAATTGGAACAGGGAACGTGTCACTAGTCAGATACGGCCACGTGTACACTCCTTATTTTTGACACGTAGCACCCCTTTGGTGTGTAATTATTGGTAAGACTTCAAAATTTCATATATTTGTCATTCAAAGGAAATGGATTGTGAAGAAGGATGATCTTTCGAAGCCTGAAGCTCCAAAGAAGCAGTTGTTCGGAAGATTCACCACTTCGGCGTTCGGAGGAAATGAGGTGAGGTGAAAGGAAAACCTCTTAATCCCAAAGTTACGGAGCCCCGGAGGCCTGAAGCATAGGATAATCACATTGCAGACAACACTCGGTCACAGCCCATGGTCACATGTGTTTGGGGGCCAAAGAGAAAGGGCTAGTGCCTGAAAATTGGTTTTTGAAAGCAAAGAATGTCTTAGAGAAGGAGTCTGTGGGGTTTTAATCTATACAGACCTACACCTAACAAAGTAAAGAAGGAATTTATACCTAAAGAGAGGATCCAACACAGATCCAAGGGCCAATTCGGCTCTGAGATAAAATAATCCATGTTCAGGGATTGCATCACTGAAAAGAAAAATTGTTCAAATATCCATAACTTCCTGCTCAAAACCCAGAATTGAGCATTGAAGCAGGCATTGGAAGGGTATTGAATTGTAGAAGATAATTGTTCACCCAGAAATTGGATCTGAATAGTCAATTTCTCAGGAAATCAATAGAAAATAAGTTTGATATATTAATGAATCATAATGGTTTGTGTTTTTATGAAATTATTGAGAATAGTTAGCCTAGCAAAGTTCTATTGGCTGCACATTTTTTGCAGAATCAACAGGTTCCAGAACAGAGCAGAGTTATCACAAAGTGTAGAGAGATGGATGATGCACAAGAGGCTTACAGTCAAGAAGATGAGATTAGAGGAATGGATTCCCATTTGGAGTTGAAGGAACAAACTCCAATGGACATGGAGAAGAAAAGGATAATAACATGAATATGGAAGAGACCATTAGAAAATTGCAGAAAGATGTCCAGAGTCACAGGGATGATAATGAACAGATTATGAAAGCCAAGGAGAAACATGAAGACTTCAATATGAATTTAATGAAGAGATTGGATAGAATTGAAAAGAAGTTGGATAAGGAGAGTGGCTCCAACAAATCAGGAAGCCACAAGAGCCCTGAGGGAAAAGGAAGATCAAGGAGTGATAAAAGACATCACCATCAGTCCCAAAGGCATTCCAATAGGAGACTACACAACATCTAAAGTCCATCCCCTTCTAGGAATCATAGGACGTCTGGGGTGGATGAATTTAAAGGAGAAATGAACAATATCAAACCTCCTACCTTTGATGGAGAGCACAAGAAATATGAAGATGTTGAGACATGGTTGCTGGGCATGAGAAAATATTTCCAACTGCATAATTATTCTTCTCATGCAGAAGGAAGAATTGTTATCTACCAACTGAAAGGAAAGGCATCCATGTGATGGGATCAGATTGTGCAAGTGCAACACATCAAAGAGAAGAATGTTACATGGAAGGAATTCAAGAATCATTTTGAGAAGAAATACTTAACCAAGAGGTATTATGACAAAAATATGAAAGAGTTATTTGAACTCAAATTGGGCAACATGACCATTGATGAGTATGACAGGATATTTTTAGAACTATTGAAGTATGTCCCCTTCATCAAGGATGAGATCGTTAATATTCAAAGGTATTTGAGTGGGCTACCATCCTTTATCAGTGACAAGATTCAATATGATGATCCCAATACTTTGGAGGAAACCATAAGCAAAGAAAAGTTCTTATATGATCAAAATAAAGGAAAGCCTACTTTCCAAAGATATTGGGAAGTCAAGAAGAAGTTTAAGAGGGAACAGAGGCAGGAGGGGAACACGCCACCATTTTTCAGAAATAGTCCTCAAGGACAACCATCTTTTAGAGAACACATAATGGTTGAGGTAGGTGGGAAAAGGCCAAGTAAGACACCCATGAAATGTTGGGGTTGGAAAGGAGACCATAAATATAGAGGTTGTCCTCACAAAAGTGACAAAGTGAGAGTTTTCCACAATTTACAGTAAGAAGAAACAATGGAGGACATGGGCAGAAGTGTACCAAGGATCTATGCATCCCTGGACAACAAACAAGTAGAGTTTCAATCGCACATGATTGAAGTAGAAGGTATGATCAATAACCATGCCTTTACTATTTTAATAGATTCAGGAGCTAGTCATAGCTATACAGATCCTAAGGTAGTGGAAAGATTGGATTTTCCAAGAAGCAAGTATGGGAAATATTGGTTGGTGTAGCTGGATACAAGAACTAAGAGAAACGTTGTTGAGTTGGTTAACTCATATCCAGTGGACATGAATGAGATAAGTACCAAGGAAGATTTGAACATCCTTCCCTTGGGTTCATATGACTATCTAATTGGTATGGATTGGTTGGACCAACACCATGTTGTCTTAGACTGTCATAATAAGGCATTTACTTGCATGAATGAGGAAGGGAACCCAGGAACAGTCTAAGGAATTCCTAGGGAAGTTACTGCCCAAGAGATCTTAGCAATGCAGCTGAAGAAGTGTTACAGGAAGGGTTGCCAAATATTTGCATCTCATATGGAGGAAGAACCTAAGGATAAGGTGCCAAATATTGAGGATTATGCAGTTTTGAAAGATTTCGAGGATGTGTTTAAGGAGATACCAGGAGTACCCCCAAAGAGAGATATTGATTTCTCTATAAACTCCATGCCTGGAGAAGCTCCAGTATCAAAGACTCCCTACAGAATGAGTACATTGAAGCTGAAGGAACTGCAAATGCAGCTTGAAGAACTTTTGAAGAAGGGGTATATACACCCAAGTGTGTCACATTGGGGTGCCCCAGTCTTATTCGTGAAGAAGAAATATGGGACATTGAGATTGTGCATCGACTTCAGAAAATTGAACAAATTGACTATAAAGAACAAGTATCCTTTAACAAGGATCAATGATCTCTTTCATAAGTTAAAGGATGCAAGGATATTCTCAAAGATTGATCGCAGGTCAAGATATCATCAAGTAAGGATCATATATGAAGACATCAGCAAGACTGCCTTCACGACAAGGTACAATCATTACAAATTCATAATGGTTCCATTTGGGCTATCCAATGCACCAGTTGTTTTCATGTGCTTAATGAATGGTGTTTTCCGGGAATACTTAGACAAGTTTGTCATTGTCTTTTTGGATGACATCCTTGTAAATTCCAAGTCAGAAGAAGAGCATGAACATCACTTGAAGATGGTGTTACAAGGGTTAAGAGAGCACCAATTGTATGCCAAATTGAGCAAGTGCTCATTTTATCAGAATCAAATTCACTATTTGGGGCATATCATATCCGAAGAAGGGATAGCAGTGGACCCCGAAAATATTGAAGCCATTAGAGGGTGGAAAACACCTAATAATGTGACATAATTCATATCCTTCATGGGTCTAGTTGGCTACTACAAGATATTCATTGCAGGGTTTTTGAGGATTGCTCACCCAATCACTTCTTTGCAAAGGAAAGGGGTGAAATTTCAATGGACAACAGAATGTGAAAAGAGCTTCCAACAATTGAAGAAGTTGTTAACCAATTCTCCAATTCCAAGGATTGCAGATCTGAATGAATATTTCACGGTTTGCACCGATGCTTGCAAAGAAGGACTTGGTAGAGTCCTCAATCAGAATGGGTTTGTAATTTGTTTTGAATCCAGAAAATTGAAAGAGCATGAAAGGCTCTATGCCACTCATGATTTGGAGTTGGAAGCCATAGTGCATGCCTTGAAGAAGTGGAGGCATTACCTCATGGGAAAGAGGTTTGAACTGAGGACAGACCGTAATGGTTTGAAATATTTGTTTGATCAACCAACTTTAAATGCTAGGAAAAGTAGATGGTTGGAATTCCTCTGTGAGTATGACTTTGATATTAAGCACATCAAAGGAAAATAGAACAAAGTGGTTGATGCAATCAGCAGGAGAGTGCATGAACTGCATGCTACATCCATTAGCATGTATCAAACTGATCTTAAAAGAATAATTTATGAGGCTGCAAAAGTAGATTTGCAGTACATGGAGTTGGTAACAAAATTACAACAAGGTAAAATGCAGCAGAAGGTTGAAGATTATGAATTGGGAAATGATGAAATTCTCTTGTACAAGAACATAATTTATGTACCAAATTCTCATGAATTGAGGAGTATGATTTTGAAAGAGATGCATAATGTGCCTTATTCTAGGCACCCAAGATATCAGAAAATAGTGGCAATAGTCAAGAGCCAATACTATTGGCCAGACATGAAGAGGGAGATTGTTGAGTACATTGCTAAATGTATGGAGTGTCAGAAGGTCAAGGCTGAGCATAGGCATCTAGCTATGTTGTTGCAGCCATTTCCCATTCCTGAGTGGAAGTGGGAAGTGGTGACCATGGATTTCATCACCAAATTTCCTAGAACAAGCAAGCAACATGATTCTATCATGGTGGTGGTGGACAAGCTTACGAAAGATGCCCATTTTATTCCAATGAAGGTTACTCATAAGGCAACCAATGTTGCTGATATTTATATGAGGGAGGTAGCATGATTGCATGGCATACCCAAGACAATTGTGTCTTACAAAGACCTAAAGTTTACCTCAAAGTTTTGAAGAGGATTATTCAAGGGGTTCAGAACAAATATGAACTTCAACATAGCCTATCATCCTGAGTCTGATGGGAAAATAGAAAGAGTGAACCAAGTGATAGAGGATATGCTAAGGATGTATGTGATGGACAAACCATCTAAATGGGAAGGCTATCTACACTTGGTATAATTTTCATACAACAATGGGTACTGAGCATCACTGAAGATGAGCCCATTTGAGACACTTTATGGAAGAAAGTGCAACACACCGATAAGTTGGGTTAACCTAGCTGATAAAGAAGTGATTGGGCCATAGTTGCTCAAGGAAATGGAAGAGAAAATGTTGAAGGTAAAACATAATTTAAAATCTTCCCAAGACAGGAAGACAAGCTATGTTGGAAAAGGAAGAAACCACAGGGAATTTAAAGTGGGTGATCATGTTTTCTTGAAGGTGAAAGCCAACAGAAGTTCCCTGAAGTTGGGAAACTATTCCAAGTTGGAAGCCAGATATTTTGGGCCATTTGAAATCCTAGAAAGGATTGGACCAGTAACTTACATGATTTCATTACCTACATATATGATTATTCATAATGTATTTCATGTATCATTGCTCAAGAAATATATACCTGATGTTAATCATGTTATTGATTGGAATGTGATTCAGGTGGAGCAAGGAAGTGCTTTTCAAGTGCATCTGGTACGCATTCTGGACCGGAAAATCAAACATCTCTGGAATCAATCCATAGGGCTTGTAAAGGTCCAATGGACCTGGTACAGTCCTAAGGATGCCACTTGAGAGCATAAAGATGCTATTAATGGAGAATACCCACATCGTTTTGAAGATTTTGGAATTTTTTTTTATATGATGTAAGTAAGATGCACTGAGGACAGTGCATAAATAAGGGGAGGGTATTGTAATACCCCAAGGTCAAGCCCCTGCAGAATTGTAATGATGTTTATAGGTTGGTGATCCAAGTGTTTATAAGCTATAAGGCTTATGTGTTTATTAGGCCAGAGAGCCTAGATGCTGAAGGCCAAGGAGCCTGATTTTGTATATGTAAATACTACATAATTAATAAAATTACATCACTGCATGTAGACCGACCACGAAGAAAGTGTTATGGGGGACTAAGCTCCACTAGGTAGGGAAAGGGATGGGGGCTAAGAGGCTAGGAAAAGGGGCTAAGCTTGAGGGCTTAATCCAAGGGGAATATTATAATGTATTTTCCTAAAAATTAAGGTTTAGGGAATAAATCCTTGTTATCCTAAGTTCCTTTGGGAGGAGAGGAAAAAAATCCAAGTGGAGAGGAATGAGCGTCGAGGAGAGCCATGTGTCAACCTGGGTGCATGCATATTTATGTGGGAAAATCCATTGTTGTGGGGGGGTTTTCGTTCACCATTCTGGAAGGCTCTCCTTCACGCATGCACTCAGACTGAACCTCTACGGAGCAACCATTCTTCTCCATCGTTGACCTTTGCAATCTTAGAAACCTACAAACCCATGAGGCTAATCCATTTTCCTATGAGGCACAACATGATTGTGCAATTCCTGAGTCATATTGTGCCCTTAGCCTATTGTTGTCACTACCTGCATTTTTCCTGGACTGGTGTGATTTACTGTCATTTACCAGATCCTTACCCAATTTTGATACTACTATAACTATCCGTTTAACTTGGAGCTAGACAGAAGAAGTAGGTTGTCATGCTTGTAGTTTTGAAGAGGCGGGTTGTCAGATTCGTGAATTGAAGAAGCAAGTTGTCAGGCCTGTAAGAAAATATCTCCAGGTGAGAGAGTTTGCTGGTAAAGTGATTCCTCCTGGAGGGAGTCCAACAACAACTACAAAGCTCTGAGAATTATTGATCCAGCCTATTGCTGAAGCATTGTATGGGAAGTGGAGTAGTCGATGGACTGCTGGAGAGTGAAGGTGTATATTCCTAGGGTAGGAAAGACATGTGTGGAATGAGAGTCTGTGAGAAATGGGTGTAAGTAGGCTCCTGTGAGGGAATCCTTCCTGTTGCATTGTGAAGCTTTCCGTAGTCTCGGCCTGGCCTAGGATTCCCTTTACCCTGGGTGGATTTTAGTCCCAGTACGGGGGTGACCCACTACTAAGAGTGATGAGCAGTGTGGTATAAGGCTGGGAGGTTCATGGAAGGTCTGCACACAGTTGGTGGTCTTCAATTAAAAGATAAGTACCATTTCTGTGTTAATTTTACATGTTGTGTTTAAGTACATGTATGAAGTTTATCAAAAGTGCATGTGTTTACTGCATTTATGTTTTTATTGTCACTTCTGCATGAATATGTGTATGATAAGAATGTTTATATATGCTAAATTTTCCTTATATATATATATGTATATCAAAGTTTGAATAGATTATATATTTTTGGTAGCATGCCTCGGCTTGGCAGCCCGAGTACCTTACATAATATTGTCTCGTGAACTCTCGGTGAAACTTGCAACAATATCATCATACTCCCATTAGTACTATTCATATTTCAATGCAATTCTTCTGAAAAGATGTCTCGGTCAAAATGAAATAGGATGTTTTCTTTAAGAGCATGGATTTGACTCTTAACAACAACAACAAATTTAAAATAAACCCAATAGAAAGGAAAACAATGGAAGTTAGAATTTTTTTAAAAATAACTACAACATACCTATCCTTTCTTGGGCAATTATAGGTCTGTCCCCTCTAGTAGAGTACAGAATGAACTGATTCAAATGCATATGCCTCTTCCCACAACGAATTTCATGAAAGCATTTATATTTTTGTACTAATATTTCCCTTTTCCCTTTGCTAGAGAACTTACTCCTCCAAATATATTTCGGATGCTTTATGTGAAAGACAATCACATAATCCTAGTGGGGGCTTCTATTTCATGGAGTACAGTTGTTCTCTCTGCTAAAAAAAAAANATCTAGTGGATTGGAGCAGTTGCTCGTCCCTCCCATATGGAATCACATGCTACATCACACTCTATGTTTTCACCCTTTCTGTGTTGTTCTTCATGCACTGAAACTGTCTCTGAGTGGGAGAGATTCAAGCCCTTGGGATTTTCACAATCAAAGTCTCTGGTATTTTCACAGGTGAATCATGTTGTGTAGGGAGAGGTTGTAGTTGTTAGGCAACGAAAGAAAAAACGTAGCAAGATTCTAATACCAAAGAATATAAAACCAATATTAAACCGGGAAAATCAATCACACAATTGACATAGTGATTTATGTGGGAACCCAATACAGGAAAAAACCATGGGCAATGATAATCGTTATTCTTACTATTCAAGGGAGAATTATAATAGCCAACCTAGGCATACAACCATCATCTCCTCTCATACACACAACACACCTCAGTATTGTGTCCTTCTCACACACACTCACTACACTCTACATTGCACTCTCACCTCTATGGGTATGCTTGTATATATAACATCTCTCAAACAATTAGACAAACTTATTATAATAAGATCCATCAGTTACACAAACTGTTAACAGGAGAGTGCATGCATGCACATTCTAAATATAGTTTCATGCATGTGCATGCTGGGAAATTCGTTGGCATGTTTCCAACAATCTCCACCTTGACAACAATTTACATGATATATCATGCCTTTAATTAATTCATCACCTTTTCTGCAAGCCAAGAGAAGCCAAACACCATCGTGTCTTCTCTAAAAAAACTGATTTCACAAACATGTTTGCAGAATTCACTTTTGTATGGACCTTTTCTAGAGCCACTCCACCTTCATCAACAACCTGTCTTACAAAATGGTACTTAATAGAAATATTTTTTGTCTTACTTTGATAAGCTGGATTGATTTCGAAATGAATAACACTTTGACTATGGAAAAATACTTTCACCTTGTCTTGCATCCTTCCAAACTCACCCAGTAAACCTTTTAACCAAATTGCCTCCTTGCATGCATGTGAAACAACCATATACTATGCCTCGGTAGTGGATAAAGAGACTACGTTTTGAAGCTTTGACATCCAACTAACAGGTCCTTCTACAAGAGTGAATACATATCCTGAAGTGGATATCCTTTTCTCCAAGTCACCTGCAAAATATGAATCTGCATAACCACAAACTGAATCTCTGGAACCATCATAGGTGATAGAATAACTGCTTGTGCCTCTAAGATATCGAAGCACCTATTTCACTACTTCCCAATGCTCTTTTCCTATATTTTCCATGTATCGACTCACAAAACCAACTGTATGTGAAATATCTTGTCTAGTACTCACCATCGAATACATTAAACTTCCCACTGCATTAGCATATGGTACACGAGACATGTAATCCTTTTCTTCGTCATTACTAGGACATAAACCTAAAGAAAGCTTGAAATGGGAAGCCAAAGGGACCTTTATAGGTTTCACATTATTCATACCAAATCTCATAAGTATTTTCTCCACATACTTCTGTTGTGATAACCACATATTACCATTTCTCATGTCTCTGTGTATCTCCATGCCCAATATTTGTTTTGTTTCTCCTAGATCCTTCATATCAAACTCCCTAGCCAATTGAGCCTTTAAACTGTTGATTTCGACCATACTTTTGCTTGCCACAAGCATATCGTCAACATATAACACCAAAATAATGAACATGCGATTTTACAACTTTTTAAAGTAAACACAATGATCATATTCACTTCTTGTAAAATTTAGGCTCACCATGAAGGAATCAAACTTCTTGTACCATTTCCTAGGATATTGTCTCAGGCCATACAATGACTTCTTGAGTTTGCAAACAAACCTCTTATTGTGATCTTGAAAAAAACCTTCTGGTTGTTCCATATATATAACCTCTGTTGAAACACACACTGACACTAAGAGGGGGGGGTTGAATCAGTGTCTGGAACTTTTGATTGTTTTTCACACTTTCATTGATTAATTGAATTAAATGAATAATATATATGTAGTTCAATTAATTATTCTTAAACATGTATAAAAAACACTGTATGAAGTAGATAAAATATCTTTCTTTCATTTATTTAACTTGAATTAATACAAATAAAATCAATATTTTAATATCTTCAACTTCAAATGAATATGAGAGATCCAACTCTGATACAAAACCCAACTTGTAGTTCTCGGATCCAACTGAAAAATGATGAATCCAACCCTCATAACAAGACCTAGCTTGTTGGTCTCATATCCAACTAAGATGTGATGAATCCAACCCTCATAACAAAACTCAACTTGTAAACAGGTACTGACCTGATAGAATGAACTTCCATTCAATCCATTACACACACACACACATATATAAGCCACCAAAACACACTAAGATTCACCACCACTTCTGGTTTATATAGTATTTCAATAGGTATAGGATTGAACCATTGTGTCTTTTGACATGAACCATTGCATCTTGTTGGCACAAGGGTATACCTAGGGTTCGGCTCCAAGAGTGCACCAACAAGCCCTAGCTACTGGCCCTTTCAGCAGCACCTGCGAAGAAGATGCAGTCTCACCCGAAGCAACTATGAGGGGGTTGTAGGAAAGAGATGTCTACAACCAAGGGGAATATCAAGTGGATCTAATACAGAATAACACAACATGCATATATCACTTATCAAGCTATATCTACTCCACACAACTATAGATCTGATCTTCCACAACAATGCAAATAACAACATAACAATGACAAAGATCAAAGCATCAATCACACATTCAACACAAGATATACGTGGTTCACTCTCTCTCTAGGGATACATCCACAGAACTATGCTTATGATATATTAAAGTAAAGCATACAGTTCTTGTCTGCGCTCTCTGCTAGCAGTTCTTTCTCTTCTTCTCTTCTTCTCTTCCCTTCCTGCACACCCAGCTGCAGGACTCAATCTTCACACCCAACTGAAGATCTTACAATACCAGAAGGCTCTCACACTTATCTATTCTCTCTCACAATACAATAATTTCTCATCACACAATATAACTAGATCAATAACAATATCATACAAACAACCAATAACCAACCCAACCCAGGTCCTCTTGACCTTTATTTATACATTACAATCACTCACCGACAACCTTAGGTCAAAACCTAGGTGTCAAAACCCTAGATACTAAAACCCTAGGTGTCTAAAACCATATTTCAACTTGACTCGCGTTTTCCGGGCTTCGCCTGCCTATCTTTCCTTCCTTCTTGCACGGTGCTCCAAAGCATCCAATGATGGATTTTTCCACTTATTGAGTTGTCCACGATCCTTCTTCCTTGCTGATCTATCATCCTTGATCTCCTCATCCAACGGTTTGCTTTTCTGCACTTCGCTCCATCTTTTTTGTTCTTTTGCTCACTTCGACCCAGTGACAGTCTTGTGTCTTTTGTGAAGTTCACATTTCACCTTTTCTTCCTTAATCTTCATTTGCTTCTATAACCAAGGGCCAACACATCTCTTCATTTAATTTAACATAGATAATCTTCTCCTTTTATTCATTAATTTATCGTGTAAGTTTCTCAATTAATTAGAAGATTAATCTTGATTCAAATTTATTCCACATCAGTTGATCACATGTATGGATTGACTCCTTATAATGTTCCCATGCTTCTGTTGCATCCCTAGTTCTTCAATAGATCATATTCGATCTTTTACTAGCTCTATGTATTGTTATGGTGTTAATATCGTCAAATTACTTCACAGGCCCCTAACTATTAGAAATCAAATTCTACAAAGGCGCTTTCTTCAACCCACTTCCCTTTGTGACCGCGGGCTCAAAACCATGGGATTAGCTATTTCAAACATTGTTCTATTAGTGCTTTTATCCTTCCTCCCTTATTCTTCTACATGAGACCGTATTCAAATGTCCAAGGGCTTGTTTACTTCTATCCCAATTACACTCCTTATTATCTTCTTTACCTTATCACATGACCAATGCTGGAGCCAGGTTCTCATGTACTTCGGCTTTCAGGATTCTGCCCTTTGCAGTCCTTATATTATTCTGGAGTTGTTACCTTCCAGAGTGGTTATAACTCATGTTGGATAATCCAATGGCTAGCATTACTCCTGAATTTCTCATATGGACAGTCTAGTCTAATCCTTGCATATTCGTTGAAATTTTTCTTTTAGATGATCGATGGATATGACTTAATCTTCAGTTGAGGTGGACGGTTGTCATCTACTCCGAAACTTCAAAGATTCATGACTCCGAGACTCCGGGTTACTAGAACTCTAAAGTAGTTCAATTCCTCCAGAGGTTTTCCTACCAAATAAGTCATAAAATGACGGTGACCGTTTTATTTCTCTTAACACCTCATGCTTACTCTATTCTTCCACTATGTTTGATCAATGGTCGAGAATGCTCTCGAATTAGATCAACGGTCAAGAATTCTCCCAAATTAGATCAACGATTAATGTTACTTTGTGATTTCGGCCTTCGACGATTCGCTGATAACAAAAGCTTGGATATCCCCGAAGTTAGTAATCCTGGAGTGACGTGACTTGTTGACATCACTTAAGATGACGTGGACCCTAATTCTATGTGCCACATGTCACCATGATTCATGAATTTCAAGGTCCTTATGTGCCACATCGACCTTGAAATTTGTTACCACCTGATTAGGATACGTGTCCTTCCTGACATGATCTTGCTGATGTGGTCCTATTGTTGTGTCACATGACTTATTTTGATCTTCCTATTAGATCGTATGAATGGCGGGATTTCATGTCTATTGCTTTGAACTTTGTGGCTTCAACACTTTGTGGCTTTGGGAACTTCAACACTTTTATATCAACCTTTGATCATCGCTGAAGTGCCTATAGTTTTTTCCACCATTTGATCTTTCCTTGTCTTGATCCGACGACCTCTGTTTACTTCGGGACTTCATGTCTTTGGCCCTGCTTATCTTATCCTTTCACTTTATGTCGATCAATGGTTGACGAGATTTTCTATCTCTTCCTCTGATCCAACGGTCGACAGGAGTTCGTTACTTCGGGGCTTCGGCCTTTGGGTATTCCTACATGATTTAGACTTTTTTTCACTGGAGTGGTCAACACTGGAGTTGACTACTTGATCCAACGTTTGATAGCTCACCCGTAGGGATATTAGATCGACGGTCTGCATGAGTTCGGTTACTCCGGGACTTTGGGATAATGTGGCTTACTCTGTCCTTCCACTAAACTAGATTGGATGGTTGAGAATTCACCCGAAGTCCCTCCTTGATCTAATGGATGGAGGGATTTCATGACTTAGTGATCATTCCTTGTCTCCAATGTTCGCCGAAGTGATGAAGTGTCTAAGTGTTGAAGTTATTTTGTCCACTACTTGATCCAATGGTCCAAAACTGACCCTGATTTTCTCCATGAGATTTGACATTCGACGTTCACTTCACGACTTTGGAGGTTTCAAGACTTTGTGTCTTATGGGGTCCGCTTATCCTGTTCTTCCACTTGGTTCTATATAATGATCATGATAGATCTCGAACTGATCTAACGATTGTGATTACTCTTGAATTTTGAATGGACGATTAGGATTCCACGATCCTTCACAAGGGATTCTTCTGTGTAGGATCTCCCTTCTGCGTGATTTGATGGTCTAGGATTTTCCCAAGAACTACATGAATAGACAAGATTCTTCCTTGATTATTTTGGAGTTTACCATGGGGATTTCAATCCCGATAGCACTTCTGCAATGTGCTCTCCCTTATGATATTTTCTTCATCCTTTCCAAATACCTTAATATTTCATGCTTTGATTCTGTGTGTGTATTATTTGTAGAATTTCCCTGCTATCTCTCTTGAGCTTTAAGAACATAGGATCAGTGTTGATCCTATGATGATCAAAACTGATCATGAATTGCTTCTTCCCCAAGGTGATCATCCTTTTCCTTTGATTACTGTACATGTTTGACTCATGTTTCCATCAATGACAACACACAATCAATAATGCCAACAATATCCCCCTTTGGCATTGAGGGCAACATATCTGTAAAACAAATACTTTTTCTCCCCTATCATTGATCTCATTTTAAAGTTGGAGGATTTGAACTTTTACTTATACCAAATACTGATACCAAATTTGTTTTACTATTTTTCTCCCCCTTTGACATCAATGAAAAAGAGTTAAACGTTTACTTCTTTTCTCACCCTGTGAATGTGCCAGTTGTTATCTCAATCTCTTGGGATTTTGTGTTCAAATAAGTAGTCATATTGATACCATTTTTTTTTATTTTTTATTTTTGTAGTGATCAAGTCTTTTAAACCTAATCGAATGACTTCCTCATTTGATGACCAAATTAAATACTCCCCCTGAGTTTTTACTGTTTCATAGGGTTTTACTATCTTCTCATTTGTCCTAAAGGACAACAGTGTGAATTTTATTGATCTTCTTGATTTGTTTCTTTATTCTTCTTGATATTATGATCTTTCACAGGAATGCCAATGATCAATACCAATTAATTTAATTTCCATTCTTCAACCAATTTAATATCTTATTCATAGTCCTTCAATTCTACAGAAACCAACTTCAACTTATGTCCCTTAGAAATAAGATTGAATTGGTCCTTTCATCTGTTGTTTGTATTGCTTCCTCAAATACTTAAAAAATGATTTATTTTGTCATCATACTTAGGATATAATCCTCTTCTAACTAGGATGATGCACTCCATATTATTAATCATGTTTTCCCTTCCTTTTATTCATATTTTCTGTTGAGGGGAAATTTAGTAATTCATGAAAATAGAATTAGAAAACTTCCAAGATTTTCATTGATTTGTTTCTTTATTCTTCTTGGTCTTCATTGATATGTTCCTATCAAGGATAGCTGAGCTGTTCTGGAATTCAACAATTGATTTTTTCTTTTCATTCTTCTTTTTGAGGTTGATAACTTCCATGTTCCAACATGTGACATGTTTCTTCCTTTTTAGTCAACTGAATCTTCAAGGCTTGTTCTTTTTCCTTAGATTTTTCAAGTAGAGTATTTATATTGATGACCATTTCTTCTGTATCATCCAAGAATTATGTGCAGTTATTAGTTTTTTCATATGTCGTTAAATCTTGTATATCTTTTGTTAGATCAACAACTTCATTCTTCAATCCTTTGATTTCTTCCTTGTTTTCTAGTTGAATCCTTTTGAGGTTGATGGCTTCCAATTCCAACCTGTGGCATGATTCTTCATTTTTAGTTAATTGGATCTTCTGTGTTTCTTGTTTTTTCTTAGATTCTTCAATTCGAGTTATTAGATTTGCATTAGTACTTTCATTTATCTTTTTGACGTTAATATTTTCCAATTCCAACATGTGACATGATTCTTCCTTTTAGTTAATTGGATCTTCTGGGCTTCTTCATTTTTCTTATCTTCTTCAAGTTGAGTTTTTAGACATATGACCATTTATTTTTTCTCTCCCAGTACTTCCTTGTTTTTATTGTCATGTGTATTCAATTCTTCCATTTCTTCTGCTAGATTAGCAACTTTGGTCTTCAATCTTTTGATTTCTTCTTCTTTGTCTTCTAGCTGGATCTTTTGTTCATCCTCTTCATGGTTAGATTGATCTAACTGTTGTAGTAGCAACATATCTTTCTTTTGAAGTTTCTCCAACTCTTCAAAAGTGCACATAACTATGTATTCAATCTAGTGAAGAACATCCTTAGTAACTTCAATATATAGACCGTTCCCTAGTTCCATACTAATCACTTCAAATGTAGTGATAACATCAGTCTTAAAATCTAATAGTTTTTCTTTAGTGAATACTGATGTATTCATCAATTCATTGATGTAGTAGTATTCTTCGTTGATGCCTGGGGTTTGCATCAAATTGACCCTCTTCTGTGTTTTGTTCTTTATTCTGATCAGAATTCTCTTTATCTGTATTTTCTTCTTCAATATGATTTGATTTCTCCATTTATGATTTTTGTTCTTTAATATGATTGGATTTCTCCATTTATTTGTTTTTGTCTTTATTTTGATAAGAATTCTCCAACTGGAGCCATAGTAATTTAGCATAGGTGTAGTTTCCCATACTTTCTTTGACTTGGTCTGACAGTTCATTATGGATTTCCTTTAATGCTATTGAATTATTTTTCTTTGCTTATTTTTCAGTTTTGGATTTGTTCTTTGAGATAGTTGAGTACCAAGGTTTAGATACTACTGAGTCCCAAACACTAGATGTTAAGGTCCTAACCCGCACATAGGTAGATCAATGTATTTGGATGTAATAAAGGTCAATATTAATAAGGCCTTTCAATAAAATAGAATAAGGAGGATGTAAGAAGACCTAATAGAAGCTTCCGCTTCTAGAAGGATCTTCC
>SNQJ01S0071157.1:26300-63644 GCA_010110895.2 Picea sitchensis
AGACCTAATAGAAGCTTCCGCTTCTAGATGGATCTTCCTCTAGATGCTTCTCTTAATAGACATATTTAGTATAAATAAGGGGCGAGGGTATGAGAACCCTAGCTTGGAGATTATTGTAACAGAGCTCTGCTCGACTGGAGGTTTCCCCCTCGAAGAGGCCTGTGAACATTTCTTTCTAAATCAAAGTGCTTTTGCTATTGCTATTTCGTATCTCATTTATGTGTATTGTGAAGATTATGCTGGATATTTTACTGTTATTCTGCCATTTCTAGCATTTTATTTTTGTTCTGCATATTTTATATATCTGGTATCTTGCACCAGGTCCTCTTGACTTCAGATACCATTTCATTCTTTCCCTCCATGAAGAGTAGATTGTTCCATCAAATAAGGGAAATTCATTTGTGGAGAGAACGATTTGTCCACCTATTTCTTCATAATATACCTTCCAGTGTTTAAAATGTGCTGAAGGCACCCGCTCTGATACCAATTGTTGAAACACAAACTGAAACTGAGAGGGAGGGAGTGAATCAGTTTCTGAAACTTTTGATTGTTTTTCACACTTTCATTGATTAACTGAATTAACTTAATAATATATATGCAGTTCAATTAATAATTCAAAAACATGTATAACAAAAACTGTATGAAGTAGATAAAATATCTTTCTTTTATTTATTTAACTTGAATGAATACAAATAAAATCTATCATTTAATATCTTCAACTTCAACTGAATATGAGAGATCCAACTCTCTGATACAATACCCAGCTTGTTGATCTTAGATCCAACTAAGATGTGAGGAATCCAACCCTCATAACAAGACTCAGCTTGTAAACAGACACCAACTTGATAGAGTGAACTTCCATTCAATCCATTATATATATATATAATCCACCAAGACACACTAAGATTCACCACCACTTCTGGTTTATATAGTATTTCAATAGGTATAGGATTGAACCATTGTGTCTTTTGACATGAACCATTGCATCTCTTCATTTAATTTAACATAGATAATATTCTCCTTTTATTCATTAATTTATCGTGTAAGTTTCTCAATTAATTAGAATATTAATCTTGATTCAAATTTCATCTACATGAGATGATCATAGGTATGGATCAACTCCTTATAATGTTCTCATGCTTCTGTTGCATCCCTAGTTCTTCAACAGATCATATTCGAGATTTTACTAGCTCTCTGTATTGTTATGGTGTTAATCTCGTCGAATTACTTCACAGGCCCCTAACTATTCATAGAAATCAAATTCTGCAAAGGCACTTTCTTCAACCCACTTCCCTTTGTGACCGTGGGCTCAAAACCACAGGCTTATATATTTCAAACATTGTTATGTTAGTGCTTTTATCCTTCTTCCCTTATTCTTCTACATGATACTATAATCAAATGTCCAAGGTCTTATTTACTTCTAGCCCCTTTATGATGCTTATTATCTTCTTTACCTTATCACGTGACCGGTGTTGGAGCCAAGTTCTCTGGTACTTTGGCCTTTGGGATTCTGACCTTTGCAATCCTTGTATTCTTCTGGATTTGTTAACTTCTAGAGTGGTTTTATCCCATGATGGATAATCGAATGGCTAGCATTACTCCCAAAGTTCTCATATTGATGGTCTGGTCTAATCCTTGCGCATTCGTTGAACTTTTTCTTTTATATGAGCGACGACACTGAATTAATCTTCAGTTGAGGTGGATGGTTGTCATCTACTCTAGAACTTTGGAGATTCATGACTCTAGGACTCCGGGTTACTAGAACTCTGAAGTAGTTCAATACCTCTGGAGGTTTACCTACCAAATAAGTCATAAAATGACGGTGACCTCTTGTTCTCGGTTAACACCTCATGCTTACTCTATTATTCCACTATGTTTGATTTGTTAGCACTCTGTAAATCTATTCGATTGATAAACAAACGACGAAGGTAACTATTTCAACCAACTTTGAGGCCCGAAACTATCCTTTCGGACCTAGAGAGGCCTCTATTAGGAGACACGGTCTCAGCGCGAGATATGGCTTTAAAGTTGTAGCTAGATTTAACACCTTTGAAATAATGGGTTCTGGTTATATTGGCACAAGAGAGTAAGACTTTGGGCTATGGAGTCGATTCGACAAAATGACAGAAACGAATGACTCGGTGACTGAACTTGTTAGGGTCCTAACCTGCACATAGGCAGAACAATATATTCGGATGTAATAAAGGTCAATATTAATAAGGCCTTTCAATAAAATAGAATAAGGCAGATGTAAAAAGACCTAGTAGAAGCTTTCACTTCTAGAAGGATCTTCCTCTAGATGTTTCTTTTTAGTATAAATAGGAGTCGAGGGTATGAGAACCCTTGCTTGGATATTATTGTAATAGAGATCTTCTCAACTGGAGGTTTCCCCCTCGAAGAGGCCCGTGAACATTGCTTTCAGATTCAAAGTGCTATTTCTATTGTTATTCTTATATCATTTCAGTGTTATTGTGGTGAATGTTTTGGTTATATTGTTGTGATTCTGCCATTACTAGCATTTTATTTCTATTTTGCATACATTTTATATCTGGTATATTATAAGTGGTATCAGAGCACTTTCCTCGGTAGAAAGTGTGGGTTAAATTTTTCCAGGGTAGAGACGTATTTCGGCATCTTTAAGCCACAAAGATCTGTCATTATGCACATAAACCCATAGTTGAGGGATTCATACAAGCAGGAAATACAAGTGGTACTTAAGCGCACATTTGTTGGCCACCCTTGTAACCCCTGTTGGTACCCCTTCGAGTGGTAGCGCATCAGACAACACATGTGTACGGACCGACCTAGATTACCTGAAGCCCTCTTTAGATAAACCGATCGGCCTCCTGACTGCTATAGTGTCACCGAGAACAACACTCGAGAAGATACTCTCTAGTACCTGGGTAGTCGGGTAGTACGGCTAAGGGTACGGTCTATCCCCTTTAGTTAGTGCCCTGAAATATTGGACCGAGTACTACTGTTGGACCCCACACATATATCATAGAGATATAGCACAGGGAAAACCCTTGTCTGTAGAACCCTTGAATACCTAACCCTTGGGGATAGAAAAATAAACAAATTAAAATAGACAAGATCTATTGCCACGCAACTGTGTTTGGGTTGCCAAGTAAATACACATTTCTTTCTGGTTAAGCATTTGGGCATTTCCTCTTTGCAGTATTCTTCATACAGGACATAAAAATAAATAAATAAATAATTCACCATTATTTCATCTCTATTCCATTGGATTAATCTCTTCGCCCTTATCACATTCATCCATATCATTTTTTCGGCAAATGTTTTTTACCATGCTCGCCCCTTTTCAGTTCCCCCATCCTCATGGCCCATACTCGCAGCCAAGACTTGGAAGCTCACTTCAACACCTTGCAGTCTAGTCTCATTGATACCCAACAAGAAGTGAAACAACTCAGTGCCAATGTTGTCACCATCAATACAACCATGCATTCCTCAATGGGAGAAATCAAACAAGACCTCACCACCCATATTGAATCAATCTTTTTAGAACTCTTCACCAAACTGCATATCCCTACAGATAACCCTTCCTCTTCCTCACCCCCACATATTTAAGGTGACCATTCCTCTCATTACCATACCTTGCAGAACCATCACTTTCAACATGACCTACGCCTTCCATGGGTGGATGTGACCAAATTTGATGGCTCGGACCCACTGGTTGGGTAACCCAAATGGAACATTACTTCTCTTTATACATCATTACAGATGACTTGGCCAAACTCCGGTATGGTGTTCTCCATCTAGATCAAGAACGTTGGCTATGGTGGCAATGGAGAAAAAATTCTCGTCAAGGGTATATTGCTTGGACACAATTTGTGGCAGAGCTTTATGAACGCTTTGACACTGCCTCCAACCATTTGGGCCATTTGACAAAGTTGAAACAATTAGGAACAATGGAAGACTTTATAGCTGCCTTTGAGCACCTGGATTTTAGAACATAGGGCATGTCTGATGCCTTTTTCCGAGAGTATTTTATCAGTGGCCTCAAGGATGAAATTTAGGCCCATGTCCTCAGGGCTCAGCCTGAGAGTTGGGTGGAGGCTACCAAAAGAGCTAAAGAAGCAGAATAGGTTGTATCTTCTCAAAATCGCAAACCCTCCTTCATCCCTCGCCCTAAACTAGTAAATCCCACTACTCCCTCTGCTCCACTAAGGATCCAAAAATTGACCCAGGCTAAAATGGATGAACGCCAACTCAAAGGCCTTTGTTATAACTGTGATGACAACTATTTCCCGGGCCACAAGTGTAAAGAACAAAATATTTTTATGGCCATCTCCAAGGAGATTTCGGAAGAAGATGAAGAAACTCCCTCTATGTCTGAATCACCTGAATCCACTAACATAACCCCTCCCTCAGACCCTCTCGAAGTAGAACTAGTCATTTCCCTCAATGCTCTCACTAGCTTCTCCGCTCCCCAAAACCTCAAGCTAATCGGTTACATCAAGCATCGTAAGGTCATCATTCTGGTTGATAGTGGCAACACCCATAATTTTTTTCATCGCTGCATTGCCCAAGAAACTCATTACTACATCCATGCCATCAATAATTTCCAAATTACGATTACCAATGTTGGTTCCATGAAATGTGGAGGGCATTGTGAAGATGTGCATCTCCAAATTGCTGACTACCACCTGAAATCCCATATATTTTCTATCGACATGGGAGGTTGTGACATTGTGTTGGGTGCAGACTGGCTAAGGACTTTGGGTTCCATTCTCATGGATTTTAAAGAATTAACCATGCAATTTGACCAAGAGGGACACCAATATAAGTTCCAAGGCATCACCGCAGGTTCACCTGAGATCATTAGTTCCCATCGCAAGGAAAAGATGCTCAAAAAGGGTCATTCTGGTGTTATCGCCCAACTCCATGCCATACAAGCAACAGAGACACCTTCCGTACCGCAAGACCTCCAAGCCATCCTTTCTAAACATCAATTGGTCTTTTCCACTCCCCAAGGCCTCCCTCCTTCCCGTGGTGTTCATGATTATTAAATTCCCCTTGTACCAGGAAGCCTTCCTCCAAATATCCATCTGTATCGTCACCCCTTTTCCCAAAAAAATGAAATTAAGAAAATGATCCAGGAACTCCTTAATGCAGGCGTTATCCACCCTAGTACGAGCCCCTATTCATCTCCTATAGTCATGGTCTTGAAGAAAGAAGGTTCTTGGCGAATGTGTCCTGACTTCCGTGCCCTCAACAAACTTACCATCAAAGAAAAATTTCCCATTCCTGTCATTCATGACCTCCTGGATGAATTGAATGGCGCCCAATTCTTCACTAAACTGGATCTTCGTTCAGACTACCACCAGATACGTATGAAAGAGGTAGATATTCCCAAGACTGCCTTTATAACTCATGAGGGCCACTATGAGTTTTTGGTCATGCCCTTTGGCTTGTGTAATGGCCCCTCCACCTTCGAAAGCCTCATGAATCATGTCTTTCATCCTTTTCTCCGCCATTTTGTCTTAGTTTTATTTGATGATATCCTTATCTATAGAAAAACCTGGACATACCATCTTGCTCATGTGGATCGCGTTCTCCATCTACTCTCTCATCACCAACTTTTCCTGAAACAGTCTAAATGTGCTTTTGGCGCCTCAGAAAGTAGAATACTTGGGTCATCTGGCTGGCAAAGATGGTTTCAGGGTGGATCCTAAAAAGATTGAAGCTATGCAAGACTGGCCTCACCCAAAGACTCTTAAGAGATTGCGTGGATTTCTAGGCTTAACAGGGTATTATCGCAAGTTTGTTAAGAATTATGGGAAGATTGCAACACCTCTCACTGCTCTCCTAAAAAAAAAACTCTTTCACTTGGACTCCAGTCGCTGCCCAAGCTTTTCAAACCTTGAAGATGGCCATGTGCACCAATCCAGTCCTCGCCCTTCCCGATTTCACATAGACCTTTGTGTTGGAATGTGATGCCTTAGAGAAAGGAATTGGTGTTGTCCTTATGCAAGAAGGTCGACCTTTGGCCTTTACCAGCAAGAAACTATCTGAAAGAAATCTGGGCAAATCCATCTATGAAAAGGAAATGTTGGCTATTCTGCATATTGTGGATCTGTGGTGTCCTTATCTATTAGGGCAATGATTCCAAATTAAGATAGACCATCAAAGCCTCAAGTATTTTCTAGAATAACGCATTTCCTCCCCAGAAAAACAAAAATGGGTGACCAAACTCTTTGGATATGATTATGAGATCATTTATAAGAAAGGCAAAGACAATGTGGTTGCGGATGAACTTTCCCGAAAATATGAAGATGAAGGATCCCTTTTTTATTTTTCATTCATTATACCAGATTGGCTCCAAGTCGTTCGCCAAGAATGGCTACAAGACCCCAAAAGTTAGCAGTTGATCCAGCAATTACAGTCCAATGCTCCAGCTCCCCCACGATACTCTTGGCTCCATGAGGAACTTCGATACAAATTCCATTTGTATTTAAGTAAACAATCAAAGCTTAAATCCACGGTACTTTCTGAGCTTCATGCTACACCCACAATAGGGCACTACGGGTTCACCAAAACCTATGACAGGGTCAAACGTTCATTTTTCTGGGATGGCATGAAATAGGACATTCGTAATTTTGTAGCTGAATGTGATGTGTGCCAACGAAAAAAGGGAGAAACAGTCAAATCGTTGGGCACACTACAACCGCTGCCGATTCCACCTACTATTTGGAAGGATATATCTATGGATTTTATTATCGGCTTACCCAAATTGGGAAATAAATCCGTCATCATGGTGGTTGTTGATCGCCTTTCCAAGTACGCCCATTTCTACGCCCTTCAACACCTGTTTACAACATCCACGGTGGCTCAAATCTTCATGGATCAGGTCTTCAAGCTTCATGGCATGTTGTACTCTATTGTTTCTGATCGCGACCATACTTTCACAAGCAATTTTTGGCAAGAATTTTTCAAGATACAAGGCACATAATTGCATCTCAGCACAACTTATCATCCCCAGACTAATGGCCAAATGGAAGTTGTCAACAAGTGTTTGGAAACATATTTGAGGTGTTTTTCCTTGGAAAAGAAAAATCAGTGGGTTCAATGGTTACCCCTAGCTGAATGGTGGTACAACACCTCATACCATACAACTACAGGCATGACTCCTTTTGAAGCAGTATATGGACAGAAGCCACCTTCAGTTCTCTCATACTTACCGGGTGCCTCGAAGGTCCAGGCGGTTGACCTAACACTTACAGATCGAGAGGCCATTCTCCGTACCCTCAAAGAGAATTTGGTCATGGCACAGAATCACATGAAGCAACAAGCAGATCAAGGTCTCTCTAAACGTCAATTTGCAAAAGGGGATCAGGTGTTTCTTCGACTACAACCTTACAAGAAAACTTCCCTCAAGGCCAAGCATTGTCAGAAGCTAGCGCCCAAATTTTATGGTCTTTATACCGTGCTCAAGCGTGTGGGACAAGTTGCCTATCAGTTATCTTTTCCCAGCCATTTGAAGCTACATCCTGTTTTTCATGTTTCATGCTTAAAGAAGGTGATTGGGGCTAAGTGCCAAATTCAAACCAACCTTCCAGAGTTAGATGAAGAAGGATCCATTTGGATACAACCAGAAGCAGTTTTGGACCAACGTGAGCGTCACCTACATCAGAGAACCATCAAGGAAATGATAGTCTAGTGGAAAGATACAACTCCAGCAGACGCCACTTGGGAACCAACTACCATTCTGCAACAATTTCCTCATCTCAAGCCTTGAGGACAAGGCTGTTTTTAAGGGGGTGGACATATTAGGGTTCTAACCCGCACATAGGTAGAACAATATATTCGGATGTAATAAAGGTCAATATTAATAAGGCCTTTCAATAAAATAGAATAAGGAGGATGTAAGAAGACCTAATAGAAGCTTTCGCTTCTAGAAGGATCTTCCTCTAGATGCTTCTTTTTAGTATAAATAGGAGTCGAGGGTATGAGAACCCTAGCTTGGATATTATTGTAATAGAGATTTTCTCAACTGGAGGTTGCCCCCTCGAAGAGGCCCATGAACATTGATTTCATATTCAAAGTGTTATTTCTGTTGTTATTCTTATATCATTTCAGTGTTATTGTGGTGGATGTTCTGGTTATATTGTTGTTATTCTGCCATTACTAGCATTTTATTTCTGTTCTGCATACATTTTATATCTGGTATATTACAGAACTTGAGAGGATAAAGGCTAAGTGAGCAACAATCTTCAGTGTAAAATTGTTGTGTGAGGCGGGGAGAAAATACAGAAAGAAACTCGGAGCACCGCTGAGGATGAATTCAGAGTTTAACTTTAGAGGAAATGTGTTTTCTCTAAATGGCATGAACAAGGTTTGTTGCGCAACAAATCCACAAGTTCAAAATTTGTTTTGATTCAGACAGAAAAATATATGAATAAAGAGAATAGGAAGTACGTACGCAAAGAGGGGAAACAATACATCCAACTGCTAGAATTAGAATATTTTCATCAAAGCTATAGGACCTTTGCATTAAGTTTCGGTCGAACTCAAATTACACACAATAGTTACTGTCTATACCAATTTTTCCAACCAACCTCGCTGACATCAAAAAGATCAAATATATAAACAAGGGCACCGTTTGGGCTTCCCTTCTTTTCTAACTTCTATCTCTAAAAAACTAGGAAACTGACTATTTCTGCATTACAAAACTCTTCACATGACGCTTTTGCAAAAATAGACTACATATACATCTGGCTACATCATAATTGTTTTAAGTCCGCCATGGGGATTCGGTTATCGATCAGGTATCGTCGTGGGGGAGTGATGTGTCAATGCTTTCATTCAATAAGATATCTGAGTGGACAAGTGTTTGTTAGAGTCCCGTTGTCTACTGTAACGGCTTTGATCTCCTGTCATGTGATCATTTGTTGGGGGAAATGTGCACGGAAAATGGATGCAGACAGACATGGCCATTATCAAAATGGAAGAATGTCTTAGGGAAATGTCTCCTTCAAAACTGTCAAGACTTGCTTTCTGTTTGCGGATACAGGACGAACTTCAACTAATCTTGTTTCTTTTGCTCATTGACAAGAACTGTGTGGGCTATGTCCTTGGTCGTTTCACATTCTATGGAGTGTTTTGCAAACCTTTCTTCCGACAGTCGTTGTGTTTCACGCATCTGTATGATCGTATCCCGTGCCTCTCTCAGTTGTATTTTGAGCCACGTCACATTCCCTTCACGACCTAGTGTTGTTGACGCTTCAATGGTCTTTGTCGTTAGTTGTTGTCTCAAATCCCTGTTTTCCTAGTATGGTTCGGCGATGGCTAGCTTCACCTACTTAGATGTTTCTTGATCATTTGTACTCATGGAATCCATACTCCTCATTCTGCTCCCACTTTATCGGCTTGTACCTTCCAAAGGCTATAGGCAGACAATGTACACAAGTAAATTTTTAGCAAACGATTGTGTGCACGGTTCGACTAGGATTGGGGTCTCCACGACTTCCTTATTCTTCCTTGGCCTACCCCTTCTTCGAGGTATCTTATGTTGGGGAGACAGGGCCTCTACTATCCTTCCTTCCTGTGCATTTTCTTCCACTCCAGGTTTTGCACGGTGTGATGTCGTCGTTCCCGTGGATAAAGGGAAAATCCCCCTTTTATCCTTTGGGATGCCTGTTGTGAGTGAGAAATAATCCCAATCACTTTGGGGCTTGGGTCTGGTGATTCTTCTTCTTCGTGCGCCCTTGATTATGCTTTGATAGGTCATCATGGCATGACCAATATTTATCTTATGCACAGTGGATCTGTTGAATGCCCAAGATGGAGAATTCGATCGACCTAGGCCTATGAGAAAACTTACAGCTTGAATCTGATTTCGCGAATAACATGGGTGCAGAACCCCTAGGATTTATAACAGATCGGGAGGAAGGAGGAATCGTTCCAAGGAACATTGAATTCATGGCAACTAGATGTTTCGAATCAGACTGTAGATTTTCCATAACACATCCTCGCGTGTAAGTTACAAGCGCTAAGCGCTACAAGGAATACATGATACGAACATCGCGATTTTTCATTCCTTCGGCCTTCATGATGAATTGATAATAGTTACAGCACTTGTCGAAGCGACTTTCATTAAATACTTGACTCGACCTAGGGCACGTAGAGACTTAATTTTAACAAGATCCGACTTTTTGGGAACAACATACCCGTACCATTTACGCATGTTTCGACTCAAACATCCCTTCCTGTTTCCAAGGGCCAACCGACCACTTGCTGACTTCGACCCTTTCCTTGCTATGTACCTGAATTCACATGTTTTGACACATGGGCCGTAACTCGACTGAAAACTGACTCTAATTGAAAGAAAAATGGCGATGCGCTAATAGATGGCTCCAACGGGGATGCTATCCTCCCTACGAGGTAGCAAAGAACAGTAGATCAGGTGCCTGACCATTGGGCCTATTTCGACTCTTTGACACTGAAACATATAGAAAACCAGACACAACCTAAACCTATCGACGCAGTTTCTAAAAGACTCAGCATAAAACTCAGGGACTTCACTTCGGGCTTCAATTTTCTACTGACCTACTGACTCGACACAAAAATAAGATGACTATTTACAATGATAAATGACTTAAACAGATTTTATTTCGTCAGATAATGCTTGAGGAACCTTTCATTCACATGCCTCCAACCAAGGCATTCTTCATTTGATCCTTCTAGGAAATAAGCGTTTCTCCTGCAATACATGCTGACTCTAAATGGACCAGTCCAAAGGTGGTCAAACTTTCCATGTTTTACTTTATCTTCATTTCTTGCATCCCATCTCAGCACCATCTCCCCTACCTAAAATTCCTCCTTCTTTGAATGCTTGTCGAAGGTTCTCTTCATCTTCTCCTGGTGGAGTTGTGATTGATTGTATACCTGTTCCCTCGACTGTTGTGTGTGAATCAATTGATTTATTCTCCTCTACATGTTATCTGGTTCGACCTCCTGTTCCTAAAACAGTTTTCTGACGGACAACCCCAGTGTGGTAGGGAAAATTGCGTCTGTTCCGTATACGATTTGAAAAGGCGACGTTGATATGGACTTCTTGGTGGAAACTCGGTCTACCCACAGTGCATAGATAAGATTTTTATGTCAAGATTTCTTATTGTCTTGCAGGAGTCTTTTAATGATTCTGGTTAGGATTTTATTTGAGGATTTTGCTAACCCGTTTCCCTATGGGTAGTACGTTGTAGAATGCCCTCGGGTTATATTGTAATAATGAAAAAACTTCTCCATCCTTTTTGACTTGAATGCGGCCACGTTGTCTATTTTGATCTTGATGGGGCATCTGAACCTCGACAAAATGTTTGTCTCCAAAAATTGGATGATGACTACGTGGGTGGCTTGCTTCATGGGGATCGCCCATTTTGTGAAGTATTCAGTGGTCATGAGTATCCATTTGTGTTGCACCGAGGATGGTGGATTAATTTCCCCTATGAAATCCAAACCCCACTGCATGAAAGGTGCTTTGACTGAGATCGAATTTAGTGGCAAAGGTTGCAGCTTTCTTCTCCCATCAAAAATCTGACATTCGTTGCAGCTGGAGACCTCTTTGTACACATCTACGAATATTGTAGGCCAATAGTAACCTGCCCTCAGGATTTTGTGCGTGGTGGTTTTCCAGTAGTGAAGTCCTCCGCAATCACCTTTTTGAAATTCTTCTATGGCTCGCTTCGCATCATTTTCCAGCAAACAACTCAGCAATATCCCCCCAGGGTCTTTCCAGTAAAGTGAGTTGTCCAGGATGCAGAACTTAACCTCTTTAATCTTGAGAAATCTGGCCTTAGTCTTACTCATTCTCGGAGGGGCCTAAAGGTTCTTCAACACATAGATGATGTCTGCATACCACAACGAATCGACGAACTCTTGAGACACCTACAAAGTCATTTCTTCATGAGGACTCTCTGAAAGATTGACAATAAAATTGATTCCCACAACGTCACAGTTTGATTGCACCATTATCTTTGTGAGGCCCTGACCCTCAATTAGTTTTGTCGGCTTAATCTACAAGTCATATTCCAACATGGCCGCTATCCATTTTCCTCTCCTTCCTTTGGGGTCGGGTTGAGTCAGGATATCCTTAACTGAATTATTGGGCACGTAGGCAATAACGTGAGAGTGCAATATGTACATTCTAAAATCCTTTAGGGATTTTACTGAGGCATATGCTTGTTTTTCCATAATGTCATACCTTAGTGGAGAATATCTCAACATCCTTCTGAAATAGGCTATAGGTTTCTCAAAGTTCTGCTCGTCTTTCTGTAACAGCACGCCGACAATCATATGCTCTGAGGTGAATGAAAACATGATGAAATATTTCATGAAATTTGGACTGGATAGCACAAGAGCTCTAGTCAATGCCACCTTGATATCTTCAAATGACTTCTTGGCTTCCGGGTTCCACTTGATTTCATTTCCCTTATGAGCATGCAGGTGATATGCTTTATAATCTCTGCCAGGTTCAGGATGAATCTCCTCAAGAAGTTTACATTTCCCAGGAAGGATTGCACTTCTTTTTTACTGTGCGGAGTGTCGATTTTCAGGATTCCTTCAACCATACTAGGGTATATCTTAGTGCCTTCCTTCGATATAATGTGCCCCAACAACTTCCCTTCTTCCACCCTGAAATGTGATTTCTTTGGATTTAGCGATACGCCGAACTTCCTACACTTCTAGAAAACTTTCTTTAGATGCTCGAGGTGTTATTTGTTAGAGGCAGAGTATATCGTGATGTCATCAAGATAGATCACAATGAACTTGTTTTTTTCGTCGAAAAATGGGATGTCCATTTCCCTCTGGAAAGTGGCCCTAGTGTTGATCAGGCCAAAGGGCATCTTGGCATACATTAACGTTCCCCACAAAGTTGTGAAAGATGTTTTTTCTCTATCGTCTGGGTGGACCATGATCTGATTATACCCTGAGAAATCGTCCAGCATGGACATCTTCTGGCACCCCACCACCTTTTGCAGGATATAGTGTATTTTAGGAAGAGGGTAATGATCCTTGAGGGACACTTTGTTTAAATTTCAAAAGTATACACACAGTCTTATCTCACCGCTCTTCTTTCTTACAGGCACCAAATTAGCTACCCATTTTGAGAACCACAAAGAAACAATAATCTTAGAGTCAAAAAGTTTCTTTACCTCTTTTTCGATCAGCGGAAGTAGTAGGGGATTTATCTGTCTCATCTTCTGTTTGAAAGGTTTCTAATCTTCTTGGAGAGGTATAACATGTTGGTTCACTTTAGTATCATACACCTTCAAATCATCATAGCTCCACGCGAAAACCTCGGGGAAATCCTTCATGAGCTTGATGTAGTCTTGCTTGACCTATGGGCTGAGCGTTTTCGATAATATGATCATTTTTGGGTTCTCCTCAATCTCGATGTTGAAGTCTTCCACTCCCTCTTCGTTTCCAGTGATCTTGGGATTTTTAGCCACGTCATTTTCATCAAACAACTTTTTCAACGACACTAACCCCTTCAGAATGATGTTATTTTTCAGTTGTATTATGTCCCTTCCCATGATCTGGTTCTGGAAAGGGTCTTCATTATTGCGCGCATCCATGCTCCCATCTTCATCGCAACAACATTCATCGTCAATGTTTATGTTAGAGAACTCATCTCTAATATGAAGAAATCTTTCTACCTACTTGTCGTCCTCAAACACCTACCAGTATTTGATATTATTAGGCACTGTCAGCCTGTGTTTGACTTCAATCTTGTATTTTGTGTTTGGGAAGATGGGGATTTTAAAAATAGAGGCTGAGGTGGCCAACACATCGGTGATCTGATTTTTCTCCCTTGGGATAGCAAATAAGTCGTACTTTGAAAATTCCTCGAGGAGGTCCACCGCCAAGTTTTTGTACGCTCTCAGCCTGGGGTGCTTTATTTGATATATGCCTTTAACCTAGTTTATGACCAGTTTGAAATCTACACACACTTCTATCCTCCTTGTGCCTAATTCTTTCAACACCTTCAGGCCCAGAATCAGTGCCTCATACTCGACCATGTTGTTTATGCATTCAAACGCGAGCTTGTATGAGAACAGCTTTGTGCCCACTTTAGGGGGGATTACCCATATGAAGACACATGCTACTTCCTTGCTAACATCTCCATCAAAACTCATATTCCACATCACATTTTCCATGTGGTCTTTTGGGTCGGCACACTCTGCTACTTCACGCATGGTTTCCTCATTGGCTGTCATGATGGTTGTTGGCTCTTCCTCTTCAAAACTCAGGTCATTGTAGAATATAAAAGAACCAACCTCAGTGTTAATGGAGTATATGGGGTGGTTGTTTGGATGCGTTTTGATGCTTACCATGTATTTCAACAACACTTCTCTGTATAACCCTAATTCCTGGCCAAAGATGGGAAAGGTGGCATATGACATATCCATTTGCAGGGTACCCTTTAACTTCACATCCCACGATTTGGATAGAAGCATGCCAAAATTAGGGGGTATGTACACTACGACCACATCCATAACCATGTTCTTCGAAGGAATTTGGGCCAATGACATGACCAAGTCCTTGATGGGACCCAAGCACTTGACTTTCCTCGAATCAAAAGAGAAAAGGTCCTTGTAGGGCCTAGTGATATCCAAACCCAATTCATCCATGATCACCTTTGGCATGAGGGTGTGTGACGTGCCAGAATCCAGCATGGCATTATGCAAGGTCATGTCATGAACATTTAGATTGACGTAGAATGGAGGCACGTCCTCGGTATCACTTGTCTCCTCAATGCACGGACCAAACGGAATAGCAAGGTAATCGTCTTGGATATTCAAAATATCGGGGGTCCCTCCTATTTTCAACATTTTAATAATTTGCTCTCGATACTCACCCTTTCTGATAAGTTCATTGAATGGGATAGAGATTTTGATTTTATCCATTTCATGCTCAAAGTTAAAAGGGGGACATAATTTCTTTACCTCTTTTCCACCTGCTTCTCGGCTTGCTTTCAGAGTTTTCTTTGGGGCCTCTTCCTTCGAATTTGCCTTCTTCGTCGCATCCTTGGTCATTCTGTCTGGCCTCAGTTGTCTTATGGAATGGGTGTCCTTTAGAGGTTTCCTTATGGGATTCATCTGTTGAGGCTCGATAAACGCTTCCTTTCTCTTGAGGTTATATTTTTTCTGAAACTACATGATGACATTCTGATAACCTTTTATGAATTCTTCCATTTCCCAGGATAGTGCATCATCAGTTTCCCCAATCCATGAATCATCTGTCTCCAGTATAAAATCATCGTTTCTGCTCATGTACCAATCATGTTCGCTCTTTGTCAAAAACACACACGAGTTCTTGTCATCGCAACAATTCATTTGGTCTACGAACATCTGATCGAAGTCTTCATCCACGTAGTTGTTTTGGAATGGAGGCCTTGTCTGTTGGTCGCCTTGATCTCTCTGCTCCCTTTGTTCCCTCTATATGATCTGAGGAACTTGACCCCTCCTGAGGTTCTGATTCCTAGACTGGGGTTCATGTTGTTCTCGAGCAGCGGGTCTGTTTCCCACAGACATTTTCTCCATTATCTTCTCCATGGTTCTCATCATCAAGTCGAATTTGTCATCTGAGGATATCGACATTGATGGTTGCATGTCTCCTTGGGGCTTCTTATCGCCTCTATTGAATCTCTGTTTGATCTTCCTCGACGCCATCATATTTACCTCAAATTTGATCGCATTGCTCATTATTGCATCTAGGTTTGCTAATCTTCTTTCTCTCAACAGCAAGGCAAAATTGTTGTCGAAGGAGTCGGCGTATCGCAACTGCGCAGCCTCGGGAGGTGGCTGGAATTCTGCAAGAATTGAGTTGTAAACCTTCATGAAATGGGCTGATAATTCTTGCACCGTCTCCTCCAGTGCCTTCTTCATATTATTGTATTGCGTTAACAACTGCAAGGGGTTCTTCTTGTCTTCCCATCTATTGATGAAAGATGTTTTGAATGCGGTGAAGTCTTGAATATGTGTTGGTCGTAGGGATTTGAACCACTTCCTCACCTCCCCCGCAAAACTCTGCGTGAACAACCTCATTTTCACATCTGCATAGTCTACCTCTTCCAGGTCGACGAAATTGTTGAACCAATCCAGATGTTTCTGGGCTGAAGCGCTCCCTTCAACATCGTAGAGATTAATCCTGTGGCTGTAATTTTGGGGAAAATCATGAAGTTGGGACGGCAGAATTAGCGGGGAGAATCTGGCGACCATGGCTCTAGGAGGGTTAGGGAATTGAGAGATATTATTAGACACTAGGGCTTGGAATCCCTTATGGTCGAAAACTATCTCGTCCAAGATGGTTTCTGACTTAGACCTGAACAGGGCTTGTTCAAAGAATGCATCAAACTCCAAGTCATCAATTCTTTGTGCGTCGTCTTTGGGTAAGGATAGGATTCTGTCCAGGTAATAGAACGGGTTTGGCTCTTGCTCTTTGGTCCTGCGCATAATTTTCTCAGGGTCGTACACAGGCTCTGTAGGGTTTGGGTCAAGATTTTCTCTGGTATAGATCATTTTTGGAGCCAGGGTTCCTGAACGGCGTTACTTGGAGCTACTGGTATTTTTGATTGGAGTCACCAGGGTAAAGGTTTTAGCCGGTATGAATTTTTGTCCCTATGTTACCCTCAGGGGTTAAACTACAACATTAGTCGTTCTCCCAGAGAAAATCTATTCAATTTCATCCCTGACAACGACACCAAAATGTTAGCACTCCGTAAATCTATTCGTATGATAAATAGACGACAAAGGTAATTGTTTCAACCAACTTTGAGGCCTGAAACTAGCCTTTCGGACCTAGAGAGGGCTCTCTCTGGAGACACGGTCTCAGTGCAGGATATGGATTTAAAGTTGTGGCTAGATTTAACACCTTTGAAATAATGGGTTCTGGTTATATTGGCACAAGAGAGTAAGACTTTGGGCTATGGAGTCGATTCGAGAAAATGACAGAAACGATTGAATTGGTGACTGAACTTGAGAGGATAAAGGCTAAGTGAGAAACAGTCTTCAGTGTAAAATCATTGTGTGAGGTGGGGAGAAAAAACAGAAAGAAACTCAGAGCACCGTTGTGGATGAATTCAGAGTTTAACTTTAGAGGAAACATGTTTTGTCTAAATGACATGAACAAGGGGCATTGCGCAATGAATCCACAGGTTCGAAATTCATTCTGATTCATATAGAAAAATATATGTATAAAGAGAACAGGAAGTATGTATGCAAAGAGGGGAAACAATACATCCAACTACTACAATTATAATCTTTTCATCAAAGCTACGGAACCTTTTCATTAAGTTTTGATCGAACTCAAATTACACACAATAGTTACTATCTATACTAATTTTTCCAACCAACCTGGCTTACATCGAAAAGATCAAATATATAAGAGAGGGCGCCACTTGGGTTACCCTTCTTTTCTAACTGTTATCTCTAAAAAACTAGGAAACTAACTGTTTCTTCATTACAAAACTTTTCGCATGATGCTTTTCCAAAAATAGACAATAGATACATCTAGATACATCATGATTGTTTGTAATCCTCCACGGGGGTTCGATTATCGATCAGGTATCGTCATGGGGGAGTGATGTGTCAATTCTTTCCTTCAATCAGATATCTAAGTGGACAAGTGTTTGTCAGAGTCCCGCTGTTTGCTGTAACGGCTTTAATTTCCTGCAGCGTGCTCATTTGTTGGGGGAAATGTGTGCAACAAGTGGCTACAGATAGTCATGTCCATTATCAAAATGGAAAAATGTCTTAGGGTGATGTCTCCTTCAAAACTATCAAGATTTTGTTTATGTTTGTAGATACATGATGAACTTAAGCTAATCTTGTTTCTTCTGCTCGCTGGCGAAAACTGCGTGGGCTATCTCCTTGGTCGTTTCAAATTCTCTGGAGTATTTTGCATACCTTTCTTTAGAAAACCATTGTGCTTCATGCAGTTGTACGATCATATCATGTGACTCTCTGATTTGTCTTTTGAGCCACGTCATGTTTCCTACACAACCTTGTGTTGATGGTGCTTCAACGGTCTCTGTCGCTATATATTGTCTCAGCTCCCTGATTTCCTGGTACAGTGCAATGATGGCTAGCTTCACTTTCTTTAGCTACTGAGATGTTTCTTGATCATTTGTACTCACAACATCCATCCTCCTTATTTTTCTCCCACTTTCTCAGCTTGTACCTTCCAGAGGCTCCAGGCGAACAACACGCACAAGTAAATTTTCAGCAAACGATCGTGTGCACGGTTCGACTAAGATTGGGGTATCCATGACTTCCTTATTCTTCCTTGGCCTGCCCCTTTTCTGAGGTATATTCTATTGGGGATACAGGTCCTCTACTGTCCTTCCTTCCTATGCATTTCCTTCCACTCCAGGTTCTGCACGATGTGATGTCATCGTTCTCACGGATAAAGGGAAAATCTTTGTTTTATCTTTGGGGATGCCTGTTGTGAGTGATAAAGAATACCAATAACTTTGGGGATTGGGTTTGGCGATTTTTCCACTTCATGTGCCCTTATTTACGCTTTGAGAGGTCGCCATCGTGCGACCAATATTTATCTTTCACGCAGTGGATCTGGTGAATTCCCAAGATGGAGAATTTGATCGACCTAGGCCTACGAGAAAACTTATAGACATAACCTGAATCTGATTTCATGAATAATATGGGTGAAGAACCCCTGGGATTTATAACAAATCAGGCGAAAGGAGGAATCATGCCAAGGAACAATGAATTCATGGCGACTAGATGTTTCGAATCAGACTGCAGATTTACATAACACATCCCCACGTGTAAGGTATAGGCGATAAGGGATGTAGGGCATACATGATACGAATGCCACACTTTTTCATTCCTTCGGCCTTCATGATGAACTGATATTAGTTACATCACTTGTTGACGTGACTTCCATTAACTACTTGAATCGACCTGGGGCACGTAGTGACAAACTTTTAACAAGATCTGACTTTCTGGGAACAACATACCCGTATGATTTATGCATGTTTCGACTCTGACATCCCTTCCCGTTTACAAGGGACAACCGACCACTTGCTGACTTCGACCCTTTCCTTGCTACGTACTTGACTTCACATTTTTTGACACATGGGCCATAACTCGACTGAAAACCGACTCTAATTGAAATAAAAATGGCGGTGCTAACATGATCAACGGTCGAGAATGCTCCCAAATTAGATCAATGATTAATGTTACTTCGTGATTCTGGCCTTTGGTAATTAGTTGATAAAAGAAGATTGGATATCCCCAAATTTAGTAATCCTAGAGTGAAGTGGCTTGCTGACATCACTAAAGGTGACATGGACCCTAATTTTGTGTTCCACGTGTCACCCTAATTCATGAATTTCAAGGTCCTTATGTGCCACATTGACCTTGAATTTTGTTACCACCTTATTGGGCCATGTGTCCTTTATGACATGATCATGCTAACGTGGTCATACTCTTGTGTCACATGACTTATTTTGATCTTCCTATTATATTGAACGACTGGTAGGATTTCACATTTATTTCTTTTCACTTCGTGGCTTTGGCACTTTGTGGCTTCATGAACTTTGACACTTTTATATCAACCTTCGATCATCGTCGAAAGTGCCTATAGGTTTTTCCACCATTTGATCCTTCTTTGTATTTGTTGTCCCTTGAACAAGTTTTGGAGAAATTGGGTCATGATTGACCAAGTTTGGACTTCGACAGGCTGGTCAAAGGTGGAGCACAAGACAAAGCGGAGATCGTGGGATCTCCTCACCTTTTGACGCAAACGCGCCCACCAGGCACGCCTGCTACCACCAGGACCTTCTTGTACTCTCGCCCCGAAGAGATAAAATGCTCCTCAAAATCCCTTTTTCGGGACTTTTCCGCACCCACAGGATGCTCTCCCGACGATCTCCTATTGCCTATCGGGAAATCCGACCTCGCAAGGCTGCGAGTCCTGCACTCAGGTCCCAAATCTTCGAAACCCGATGGAATACCCATGTTACGCGGTCGTGATTCACTGTTCTCACAAATCTCCGATTCCCGAATTCCAATGCCACCTGTCCTCTGCGCTGTCGCCTGGACCCCACGCCTTCCAAGTAAATCGGGAAATCGCGTTTCGGGAATTCGCGATTTCTATTGCACAGATCCACAGGACCTTTCAAGTCCCGAACCCCGATATGCGACGACACCCGTCAACACCAACTTCTATAGTTGTGGGACCCTTTGCAGTTCAGAGTTTCACGTCTCCTCCGTAATTCTCTCGAGACCCAGAATCCTGACGTGCCGAACCCCGATGCACATGCGAGCGCTTTCCTCCATGTCACCCCTCCTTGTCGCGTTATCGGGTATCATGGGATCGTGATTTCAATTATAGCGTTTCCTTTGCATGGGAAAATCTTGAATACCGAAACCCCAACTCTCCGGATTGTTTACACGTATCTAGTCCGGGATCTACGGTTATCCTCCTTTTGGGAAACCGTGGATTGCGATTTCTCCCTGCACGAATCCTATGCTCCTGGAGACTCCGATTCTCCGATGAGTCAAGTCCCGATAAGCTCTGACTCCTTCTCTGCGTGCTAAAGCTTAAACCATGTGCAACTTTCCCGAGATCTAACGGCTGACGGGACTTCGCTAATTCTCCCTGCGAATCCTGACCATCGACTCCTTCTCCTTGAGGATTTCTTGAAAATGACTAAGTGCTTCTGCCGAGACTTGTTCTCCAAGCCTGCGCTAAAACTACTGGTTGAACCTCCCTCAGCATGAACCTTCTATGCTCTCTTTCAACGATACCATGAAGGTGCTAAACCTCCTGAGATTTTCCACTCTGATTCTTTTAGATGGATTCGTGCGCACTCCTCGTACTACCTCGTTCAACAGCTTCTCAAGTGTTGAATCCTCCCGACTCTGCACACTTTCTGCAGCAGCAGTCTTCAATCTCCTTTACTCAGATGAACAACTGGGACTTCTTTATTTAGTCTGCACCTTCCTTGCATGACTTCAACAACCCAAAGCAACTTCTGGGTGAATGAGGAAAAAAGTTAAACTACTGAGCCTTCATCAACGCACTCCTTGTGGATGAATTCAACTGCACTCTTTGCAGGAATCTCCTGGCTCAAATAGAGAAACAATTGAAACTCATTCTATCTTTTCTTCAGACTTCAATCAAAACATGAAATCACAAGCACATCATATACAAAGAAAATGCATAACCAGAAAACAAACATTCATGAGCACAAACACAATACACAGAGAGTAGACACATAACCATGTATTTGAATCAAAGCTTTCTTCTATTAATTCAATATGTGTACATGGATGTTCTCTACACAGTTCTCTGCTTTCTCCTCTATTCCTGAATGCTTCTGAATAATCTGAATTATGTTACAATGTACAAGTGAGGGTGTCTATATCCGTTTTCCCTCTCGAACTCTAAACTGTCTAATCTAGACTTAAACATCTATCTACCTGCATTAAATCTATTAAATGCCTTCTATCTAATTCAGACAAGAGCATATGGCTCGAGGTCTGATATAATGCAACAGGCGCTCCTTCATAAATGTTTCATTGAAGGATATGGCGCTTCATCTTTAATGGAAATTCAAAAAGTTGTCAAGCTTATATGTCATGTGTTTAAAAAAAACACATGCACTGGCTCCACGCTTGCTTTGGTAGTCGCGATGCTCCTGCATCATACTCCTCGGATTGAAAACTTTCATGGGCTCTTTTCCATGAGCTCCTACACGGTTTGTCCATGCTTTTGAATGACTACTTTTGTCTCCCAGCTGGCATCCTCCACTGGATGATTCTTCCATTTCACCAGATACTCAAAGTATTGCTTCCTCCTGGTCCTTTTGCTCACCCTCTTGTCAAGTATACGCTCCCTCTGTGGCTTCTCTGCAATTGGCATCTGCTTCTGCCACTGAATCTCTGGTTGTTCATCACTCCCAGCTCTTGCTTCTTCATCCTTATAGGGATATAAGTCTAAGACATTGAATGTTGGAGATATTTCAATCTCATCTGGCAATTCAATCTCATAAGCGTTTTCTCCCAGTTTCTTTAGGACTCTGCATGGTCCAATTTTCTTCATCTTCAGCTTGTTGTATATTCCCCTTGGGAACCTTTCCTTCCTCAGATGTGCTAGAACTAGATCACCAACCTCAAATTGAAGTTGTCTCCGATGCTGATCCGCTCTGTGCTTGTATTCCTGGTTCGACTCCAGCAATCGCTGCTTCACTCTGCTATGAAGTTCCTCCATCGCCTTTACGAATTCTTCAGCGCTCACGCTCTGAGTCATGATTTGTTCCGAATCCCTCAGCTCTGAAACACCTTTTGGTTGTCTTCCGTATACTATCTCAAATGGAATTTTCCCTGTGCTTCGATTCACCAAATCATTGTAAGCGAATTTTGCCTGTGGCAACACATTTTCCCAGCCGCTATGGTGCTCCGTCACCAAGATTCTCAGCAAGTCTCCTAGACTTATGTTGACCACTTCTGTCTGCCCATCTGTCTGTGGATGATAGGATGAACTGAACATTAAGTTAGTTCCCATCTTCTTCCAGAGTGTCCTCCAGAAATGTCAAATGAACTTGGTATCCCTGTCCGATACAATGCTTCTGGGTAAACCATGAAGTCTAACAATTTCCTTGAAAAATAAGTTTGCGATGTGAGTCGCATCGCTGGTCTTCTGACACGGAATGAAATGTGCCATCTTGGAAAATATTTCAACTACCACAAAGATGGAAGCATGTTCTCTTTGTGTCCTCAGTAATCCTAGTATGAAATCCATGCTAATCGCCTCCCATGATCTTTCTGGTATGGGCAATGGCTGATAAAAACCCACATTCTGCTTTCTTCCCTTCGAATGCTGACAAATATGGCATCTGTCAACAAATCGCTTGACATCCGAACGCATCCCTGGCCAAAAATATGATTCGTTCAACTTTGTGAATGTTTTGTCATGGCCAAAGTGCCCTGCCAATCCACCACTGTGCTTCTCTTTTAGCAGATTCTCCCTCATGGAGCAATTTGGAATGCACAACTAATTGCCTCTAATCAACAACCCATTTTGGATCATGTAATCCATCCATGGGCTTTTGTCTCTGAGAACTGGATTCTCAGCTGCCTCGTATGCCTCTACAAAATCTGCATCTTCTGCATACATGTCCTTAAGGTTTTCAAAACCCAATGTCTTGACTCGGAATTCCTACAGCAACAAACACTTCCTGCTCAAAGCATCAGCCACTTTGTTAGCAGTCCCTGAAATGTGTTTAATTACAAATGTAAAACTCTGCATATACTCTACCCATTTTGCATGTTTTTGGTTCAGCTTCTCCTGCTGAGTTACAATCTGTAATGCATGATTATCACTATACAATACAAATTCTTTTGGGATCAAGTAATGCCTCCACTTCTTCAATGCCTGTATGATAGCATAAAATTCCTTATCATACGTGGAGTATTTCACCTTTGCCTCATCCAGATTCTCGCTGAAATATGCAATTGGTCTGTCCTCCTGGCTCAAGACCGCTCCTATGGCAAAGCCACTTGCATCACACTTTACCTGGAAAACTTTCTGAAAATCTGGCAACACCAACACCGGTTGTTCGGTGATATTTAGCTTCAACAGATTGAAGCTCTTTTCTGCCTCTTCAGTCCAATGAAAAGACTTATGTCTCTTCTTGACTGTGTCCATCATTGTTGCGCTGATTCCACTAAAATTTTGGATGAATTTTCTGTAGAAACTCGCCAGTCCATGAAAACTTCTCACCTCGAAAACATTTCTTGGTGATGGCCAATTCTTTATTACAACCACTTTACTTGGATCCATATTTAATTCATTTTTCGATATGACAAACCCCAAGTAAATGAGTTATTTCTTCATAAATGAATATTTCCTCATGTTGATCAACAACTTCTCTTTCTGTAGCTTTCTCATTACTGCAACTAAATGCTTCAAATGTTCCTCTCGTGATTTGCTGAAAATCAATATGTCATCTAAATAAACAATGAAAAACTTACCAATGAATTCTTTCAGCACTTCGTTCATCAACCTCATGAATGTGCTCGGTGCATTTGTCAAGCCAAATGGCATGACTAGCCATTCATACAACCCTTCATTGGTCTTGAAGGTTGTTTTCCACTCATTGCCTTCCCTCATGCAAATTTGATGGTATCCGCTTTTCAAATCAACCTTTGAAAAATAATTTGCCCCACTCAGGCAATCCATTAGATCGTCCATCCTCGGCAATGGAAATCTGTACCTGATGGTAATTTTGTTAATGGCTCTGGAATCTGTACACATTCTCCAACCTCCATCCTTCTTTGGACTTAGTACCGTTGGAACGGCACACGGACTTAAACTTTCCCTGACCAGTCCTTTGTCTAACAGTTCCTGCACCTACCTTTTGACCTCCTCATTCTCCTGAGGCGTCAACCTGTACACCGCCTTATTTGGCAAACTAGCTCCTGGTACAAGGTCTATGTGATGACTTATGCTCCTCATTGGTGGCAACGAATGAGGTAATTCGTCCACCACAATATCAGCAAACTCCTCCAGCAATTTCTGAATTTCTTCCTGTAAATCATCCACTCTTGTGCTGGTCAAGACAATCCTTGGTTTCCTGACCACAAAGAATTGTGGATCTTCCTTCTTCTTAACTTCTGCCAGAAGTTCCTTCCCACTCATGAGAAGTATCCTGTTGTTCACTTCAGGTTTCACCTCCTTATCTTTTATCAAAATTAACATGCGTGTTCTCCCATTCTTTTCCAGGGTATACGTATTCATTTTCCCATCATGAATTACGTTTCTGTCATACTGCCATGGTCTTCCTAGCAATAAATGACATACATCCATAGGAATGACATCACAGAGAATTTTGTCATTATATCCTCCAATTTTAATTTCCACTAAGCACTGTTTAGTGACACTTACCTGATGTCCCTTCTGTAGCCATGAAACCTTATATGGACTTAGGTGATCAGTCATTTCCAGCTCTAGTTTCTCCACCATCTCGGTCAAAACGAGATTATCGGTGCTTCCACTATCCACGATCACTTTGCATTTCCTGTCCTTGGTTTTGCATGCAGTTCTGAACAATCTGCTTCTCGGAGCTGTGTCCTCCACCTCCTTCTCGGGTGTAACGAGAACTTTATGCATCATCAATGACCTTCTATCTTCTGCGTCTTCTGCTTCAGCAGCTTGCCTTTGTGCCTCGGCGATGTGAGCTTCTCCTTTATCTGCCTTCCTATCTGGATAATCAACCGCTTTGTGCCCATTCTTCCCACATGTGTAGCATGTGATGATTCCTCCTCTTCCCCTACCTCGACCTCTAGTACGAGGAAGAGTGTTTGCATCAACATAATCTCCTCGCTGATCATTTTGCTACCTTTTCTATTCAGCATGTGGCCCTCGCTGTGAGGTTCCACCTCTTTCAACTTTACCCTGAGGACTCTTCTAGTCATCCTTAGATTTCTGGAACCTATCTTGGGCAACTGATTTACCTCTCGGCTGGCTCTTGCCTCGGCCTCGCTGTGCTGGCTTACGGCTTAGCTTTTCCTCAACTTTCAATGCCATCTGATACGCATCCTCGACCGTTCTGATGGTTGCCATACTCATCTCGTCCTGAATATCGTATCTTAAGCCATTCATATATCTGGCAACTTTTTCATCATCGCTCTCCCGATGACCTGCTCTGATATTGAGCTTGTAAAATTCTTCGGTATACTCCTTTACCGTCATCAACTTCTGTCTCAGGTTCTTCATTCTCATGAACAATGTGATCTGATAGTCCCTTGGGATGAACTTTGCCTTCATCTTTGCAATCATTCAATCCCACCTTTTGATCTTTTGTTTTCCTTTGGAACGTCTATCTGCCTGAAGCTCGTCCCACCATAATGCTACATGTCCCTTCAATTTCGTGACAGCATGCCTTACCTTTTTGTCCTCTTTGATATCCTCATAATCGAAGTAGGTATCAAGAGCTCTAATCCAATCCAACAGCTCTTCTGCATCCAGACTTCCTTCGTAGACTGGAATGTCCATTTTTGTTTTTGAACTCATCCTGGCAATGGCTTTAATCAATCGCTCATTCGCCGCATCTTCAGCTGCAACTTCTCCTTCATGTCCAGCTTCCTCTTCAACTTCGGAATCACTAAGATCCCCTGCACTAACTCTGCGTCTTTGAGCTGTCTCCATCTCTTTCAGCCTTGCTCGAAGATCTCGTATCTGCCTCTCCATTTCTGGATTAGCTCCTTGTCCGCCCCTTCTTCTCACCTCCCTATCCTCAGGTTCAGGTGACTGTCTTTCTCTTTTGGGCGGCATGGTGAAATTTTCTTCCTCCGCTATAGAAACAAGATGTAAATCCCGCTCTGATACCACTTGATGCAAACGTGCCCACCAGGCACGCCTTCTACCACCAGGACCTTCTTGCACTCTCGGCCCGAAGAGCTAAAATGCTCCTCAAAATCCCTTTTTCGGGACTTTTCCGCACCCACAGGATGCTCTCTCGACGATATCCTATTGCCTATCGGGAAATCGGACCTCGCAAGGCTGCGAGTCCTGCACTCAGGTCCCAAATCTATGAAACCTGATGGAATACCCACGTTACGCCTTCCTCGTCTCCTATCAGGAATTACCCTATCGAGAAATCGGGACTCACGCGGCCATGAGTCACTGTTCTCACGAATCTCTGATTCTCGAATTCTGATGCCACCTGTCATCTGCGCTATCACCTGGACCCCACACCTTCTGAGTAAATCGGGAAATCGCGTTTCGGGAATTTGCGATTTCTATTGCACCGATCCACTGGACCTTTCAAGTCCCGAACCCCGATATGCGACGACACCCGTCAACACCAACCGCTATAACTGTGGGACCCTTCGCAATTCAGAGTTTCGCGTCTCCTCTGTAATTCTCTCAACACCCATAATCCCGAAGTGCCGAACCCCGATGCACATGTGGGCGCTTTCCTCCACGTCACGCCTCCTTGTCGCGTTATTGGGTATCGTGGGATCGCGATTTCAATTATAGCGTTTCCTTTGCATGGGAAAATCCCGAATGCCGAAACCTCGACTCTCTGGATTGTTGACACGTATCCGGTCCGAGATCTACGGTTATGCTCCTTTCGGGAAACCGTGGATCGCGATTTATCTCTACGCGAATCCTATGCTCCTCGAGACTCCGATTGTCCGATGAGTCGAGTCCCGATAAGCTCTGACTCCTTCTCTGCGCGCTAAAGCTTAAACCATGCAAAACTTCCCCGAGATCTAACGGCTAACGGGACTTCAATAATTCTCCCTGCGAATCCTGACCGTCGACTCCTTCTCCTTGAGGATTTCTTGAAAATGACTAAGTGCTTCTGCCGAGACTTGTTCTCCAAGCCTGCACTAAAACTCCTGGTTGAACCTCCCTCGGCACGAACCTTCTATGCTCTCTTTCAACGATACCACAAAGGTGCTAAACCTCCTGAGCTTTTCCACTCTGATTCTTTCAGATGGATTCGTGCGCATTCCTCGCACTACCTCGTTCAACAGCTTCTCAAGTGTTGAATCCTCCTGACTCTGCGCACTTTCTGCAGCAGCAGTCTTCAATCTCCTTTACTCAGATGAACAACTGAGACTTCTTTCTTCAGTCTGCACCTTCCTTGCATGACTTCAACAACCCAAAGCAACTTCTGGGCGAATGAGGACAGAAGTTAAACTATTGAGCCTTCATCAATGCACTCCTTGTGGATGAATTCAACTGCACTCTTTGCAGGAATCCCTTGGCTCAAATAGAGAAACAATTGAAACTCATTCTATCTTTTCTTCAGACTTCAATCAAAACATGAAATCACAAGCACATCATATACAAAGCAAATGCATAACTAGAAAACAAACATTCATGAGCACAAACACAATACATAGAGAATAGACACATAACCATGTATTTGAATCAAAGCTTTCTTCTATTAATTCAATATTTGTACATGGATGTTCTCTACACAGTTGTCTACTTGCTCCTCTATTCCTGAATGTTGCTGAATAATCTGAATTATGTTACAATGTACAAGTGAGGGTGTCTATATCCATTTTCCCTCTCGAACTCTAAACTGTCTAATCTAGACTTAAACATCTATCTACCTGCATTAAATCTATTAAATGCCTTCTATCTAATTCAGACAAGAGCGTATGGCTCGAGGTCTGACACAATACAACAGGTGCTCCTTCATAAATGTTTCATTGAAGGATATGGCGCTTCATATTTAATGGAAATTCAAAAAGTTATCAAGCTTATATGTCATGTGTTTAAAAAAAACACATGCGTTGGCTCCACGCTTGCTTTGGTAGTCGCGATGCTCCTGCATCACCTTTTGTGGACTTTTTCGGGTTAGGGTTTATGTAATGGGTATAGGATGTGGGCCCATGGGTTTTTACTCATGTTTAGGCCTTTTTGTAAAGTATAAGTAGATATCTAGGCAATGTAAGAATAGAAAGAGACCTAGTAGGATGGCTTGGTGCTATGATAAGTGCAAGTGATTGTAAGAGGCTTTGTGCATACTGTGTGTTGAGACTTGTAGAGCTAAGTGCAAGTCATCTGTAGTGCTTTGTGCACCGACTGTGTAAGGCTCTGTGCCTAGATCTACTCGGGGAAGGAGGATCTGGCGAAGTGTGTGTATATCTCCTATCCTATGTGGAGGGGTTTTGAGGCTCTGTGCATGTAAGAATATTGACAAAAGATAATAAAGAAGAAGAACAATTGGTGGACGTAGCCCCAGGCTGGGAGTGAACCACGTATATCCTGTGTTGTGAAATCTTTGTGCATTATGGTTGTTATGTTGTTGATGTGACTTTTCCTTAGTGCTGTTATCTTTATGTATGACACATCTAATATAGTAGCTTAGTGCATGGTAATGAGAATGAGTGTTATATCTGATCTTCTTATATATGCTAAGTGCTTGAACGTGTTATATTTCATTGAATACTGTGCTTCTCTGTAATTAGGTTTTAAACCTACGATGTGAATAAGAGTTAGAGACTAATGAATATTAACTGCTAAGTGCTCTGTTAAGTGTGGTAATCACAGATTTGTGTCCCAGCTAGGTTGCAGACACTTGAGTTCTGCAACCCCCCCTGCCTCTACCTTGGGTGAGACTTCATCTACTTCACAGGTTTTGCAGAAAGGGCTAGTAGTTAGGGTTTTATTGGTGTGTTGTTGGAGCATTGAACCCCAGGTCTGCCCCTATGCCAACAAATGGTTCTGTTGTTGGGACTTGAAACTATGATTGCTAGGAATTGAAGAAAAGAGAAAGCTGTGTGCGTAGATCTATTGCCCTAGTGCACAGTATCCTACTTGGCTTGCGAAACTCTGTGCTAAGAAATGAATCAAATCTAAAGAAAAGATGTGAGATCTTAAAGCTTTGTGCTCTGATAAAGGTAAGATAAGTGAAAAATTTTGTTTCGAAAGAATGGATCTAGGTATGTTTAATAGATTTGGTCCTAGTCTGAAAACTAGGGCACAATTAGAAGAAAGAAGATCTTATATGAATAGATTTGATAGAAATAGTGAAATATAAGTTATTCCTATGCATAGAAAGAATGTTTGGATTAACAAGTGGATGCAGGATCCTAGAAATAATTTTTTGCAGGTTCATCACTGTGATCCCAGTGCGCAGTAGAGGAAAGGTTGGGGATCATTTAAGAGAAAGAGAGGATTAACCCTTTGTTACAATTGTAGAATACCAGGACATCTTGCTAAGGAATGCCCTATTAGAACCCATATTTGTCTTTGTTGTAAATATATGGACCATAAAGTTTTGGATTTCCCTAGAATGATTGCTAAGGATGAAAAGATGAATATGAGACAAGAAAACCCTGATGAAGGCCAATAAACTAAAGATATGATATAACCCTAGAAAGAATCAGAGACTATACTATTACAGATGAAAGAAACCCTGAATGATCACAAAGACATCAACTTATCAGAGATCTTAAAAGAAAAAGAGTGCATAGAAACAAGAATAGGAGATTTCGACATAGATTGTGTATTGGATGCAGAAACACAATTGAATATCATGACAGAAAGAACTTGGGAAACTTTGGGAAAGCCAACTATGGTTCCTTCACTGGGAGGAATAAGATTGTTTAAAGGAAAGTTGATAACCCTATGTGGAATACTTGCCAATGTACCTATGGTTGCTCATGGAGCATCGACAGAAAAATGATTTGAGGTTATTAAGTTTGTTGAGAAAAACGCCCCATTTTCTCTTTTGCTAGGAAGAACTTGGATTGAGAAAGATCAAGTCAGAAGGAAAAAAGAAGAGGAGGCTCTAGAACAGAAAAAGAAAGAACTAAGAGATTTCATGGCTAGGAGAATAACATGCTTAATAGAAGGGCAGGAGGACAAGTCGAAGCTACTAAGAGCCAGAGACTTGGCTGTCGAAGTTGAAAGAACACAAGAAGGCTTAAGCAACCTATCCATGCAAGAAAGTAGAGCACCTACTCCAGAAAAAGAAGAAGTATTACTCTCGAACCCTATCAAAGAATCTCATCAGCGTGAAGTTACTATGTTGAGTACATATAAGAAAAAGAATGGAAAGAGGAATACAGAGACATAGATCACAGGAAAGAAGGTTATAAATATCAACAAGAAGAAAACAAAGATCAAAAAATTTCAAAAGGTACTAGAAAGGACTTCGCAGAAGGGAGATTTACAGAACTTGAACTTCGCCAGAATATCAGAACATCACAGATTGGCACTTCACCATGGCAGAGTGATATAACCATTGGAGGCGTCCCGACTGTTAGACTGACGCCCCAAAATGGCTAGAAACGAAGTTATTGCCGAAATGTTTTCCATTGGATCGTTGAGACCACGCCCTAACAGATAAAATTGCATTGATTAAGGTTTTCTTGTCTGTTGGAGGAACCCATTACGATGTTGTCTATTTATCCCATCGACTGTTTCACTCAGAACACTTTTGCGAATTGTATATGAGCCTATAAGAGAATTCATTGTTATTGTGTTGTGCCTATTGAGACCTCGCCACCTGTTCTATTACCTTGAGTGTTCGATCACTGACCTGAGATACCTAATCTCGAGTGTGCATGTCAGACGACATTAGCTTAATATAAAAGTATGTCGAAGAAATTTGAATCGACCTCATGGCTGAGAAGGTGATGTTCATAGGAATTCAAGCTTCATCGATGCGAGGAGTGCAAGTATCCCCGTCGACTACTCATGGATCTAGACCATCCCAAGCTACGACCGAGAAAAAAACCAAGAATTGTGATGACTTGGCGAATGTGAAGCTCATCCCATATGTCCTTCCCGACTACATCCTGTCTATGGCTGGCACGGTGAGTCGTGACAGTGTCCCAAGGGACTTCGACTACATGTTGATTACTACGTACCTCCTGAAGGGGATACACGCAATCAAACCTCAGCTGAATAAGATTCTAATGTTGAATATCAACGACTATAACCTGGGAAATTGAAAGAACTATGGTATGCTCATGCCACATAAGTATCTAACCAAGACAAAGGGGAAGAAGTCGAAGATCATCCCCCAGCCGTGGACCATGGACATCGCGAGGTCCACGATCCTCAACATAATGAAGATCCCACACTTTGGAAGGCATCAGGAGGTTAACACATGCGTTAAGCTCCTGTTGTCATGCTTCCATGGAGGTTATCTGTGGCTGGATAGACGCATCACCATAGATCTGGCACTGATCCATAGGATCACCAGATTAAGCATGCAAGGCCCTGACCCACAAGACTTTTACCCAGGGAAGGTTGCAGATCGCGCCCTCATGTAGACAATCAAATATACCTATGGCGAGGTAGAAAAGGGGAAGCGAGGCTACAAGGTATCCTCCATCCAAAATGGCATAGTGTGCCTCACCTACCAGCTGATCGCAGGTAAGCTAGTAAGGAAGAACAAACCCATGCAAGTCACAGGGTTCATTGTTGACCTCGCAGGAAAATGTGTGGAAGGGATACAAATGAACTGGGTGAGCTACCTCGTCAAATAGTTAGAACAAGACTTCTTCGAAGCTCAGGATCAGGGCTACAAGTTCCATTTCAATTGGCTACTGATTCTCATTGCATTCATTTCTTGGGAGATGCCGAAAGGTGCGACCTTCCCTGAAATTGAGCCATCCGAACCACTAGCTGCAAATTTCACTACGCTCTGGTATTCAAGCGACATGGATAAACAATGGTAGTCAAATGTGGTGTTCCACACCTATTACCTATTGTTGAAGAGGGATATTGAGTCTTTCCCTTGCATGACGTCGAATACCCTGCACAGGTTTAGGCCCTATGTGAAGTGCTGTGTAGATAGACATTTTATATACATCACTGCACACAGAGATGAACACAAGGAGGAGTTGCAGAGTTACTACAAGCTCACTGAGGAGGACATGGAGGAAATCACTAAGGAGTGGCCTGAATAATTCTTGGTACCAGTTGACTAGGCAAAACTGTCCGACCCCGACCTGATCGGAAGCCCTGTGGTCACTCACAAAGAGTATGATGCACCCAACAACAGTATAAGGAAGAATAAGGAAGAAGTATAAAATCCACATAATGCATCAGAAGACACTGCTTCAGATTCACCTAGAGGGGAAGGAGGATCTGGCGAAGCAGCAAGTCAAAACAGCTCGAGCCAAGCTCGAGGCGTTTGAGGCAGAGCTACCCAGATCAGAGTGATTCGAGACGAGTCACAGGTGAGTGTTGGGGACTTGTTGGCCCTTGACCAATTTTTAGAGAAATTGGGTCATGATTGACCAAGTTTGGACTTCCATAGGTTGGTTGAGGGAGGAGCACAAGGCGAAACGAAGATCGCGGGATCTCACAACCTTTTGTGGACCGTTTTGGGTTAGGGTTTATGTAACGGGTATGGGATGTCAGCCCATGGGTTTTTACCCATGTTTAGGCCTTTTTGTAAAGTATAAGTAGATATCTAGGCAATGTAAGAGTAGAAAGAGACCTAGTAGGATGGCTTGGTGCTATGCTAAGTGAAAGTGATTGTAAGAGGCTTTGTGCATACTATGTGTTGAGACTTGCAAAGCTAAGTGAAATTCATCTGTAGTGCTTTGTGCACTGACTGTGTAAGGCTCTGTGCCTAGATCTACTCAGGGAAGGAGGATCTGGTGAAGTGCGCGCAGATCTCTTGTCCTATGTGGAGGGGTTTTGAGGCTCTGTGCATGTAATAAGCTTGACAGAAGATAATAAAGAAGAAGAAGAGTTGGTGGACATAGCCCCAGGCTAGGGGTGAACCATGTATATCCTATGTTGTTAAATCTTTGTGCATTATGGTGGTTATGTTGTTGAAAACTAAGCATAAACCTTTGTAACCAAATCATCTCTTTACTAGCCTCTGTAGTAACAACATACTCTTCCTTTTGAAAACTAAGCATATACAACTCAGGTACCATTCGAAAACTAAGCATATACAACTCAGGTACCATTTCATACAATCCATCTTGGAAGATGGACATTTGAAGTTGGAAAAGATACACACTAGCCAGAGTCCTACAGACATGTTAACAAAGGGAGTAACCAGGGAGAAACTGAGTTCCTACTCAGTTTAAGTTGGTATTCAAGCATGAAGGTGAAGATGAGAAATTTTCCAAGTCCAAGGTGGAGTATAGTCCATTAGGTACAACAACAGTGGAGTTGTTTTGATTAGTCTCCAAGTGGGAGATTGTTGATTGTGGAGCCTGATTATCTTCTTGTTTCATAGGTCTTTGTTTTCAACCATGTTTATACCCCATGAAGATTGTACACCCCGAAATATTATACACCCCTCCAGACGGGGGGGGTTGGAGGGGGGGCTCATCCCCTCGGATGGGGGGTCTGGGGTAAATCGGCCCCTCGGTGGGGGTTCGAGGGTGAAGCCCCCGAAGGGAAAATTGCCTTGTAGATGTATATTGTAATTTCATAGAAAATATGGACCGTTCATTATAAGGTCGCAGATCTGATGGTTGAAATTATGTTAGGGTTTTTTTTCCTAGAAGAAAACCCTCTTTTATGAGGGAAATTTATTGTGGCCATGTATCATTGTGAATATTGTATTCTGGGAGAGGATATTGTGAGAGAAAGAAGAGGAAGTTACATTGGTTGTGTTGTAGGTTGTATCCCTTCATTTGTTTGATAATAAAAAGGAAGGACCTGGCAATTTCTCTGGTGAACATAGCCCACACTGGGTGAACCATGTATATATGTGTCTCTATTGTATTGTGTATCTTCTATGTTTTATTTCCGCATTTGTTTTTAATTTATTGCTCCGTGATAATGTTTTTCTAACATCTATTGATGGAGAAACTAGTTGTTTTCAGGAAGCAATTAAGGTAACTGAAAGTGCTCAATGGAAAAAAGTTATGAAATAAGAAACATATTCATTAGAGAGGAATAAAACATGGGACCTGGTGGAACTTCCAAATGACAGGAAGGTTTTCGGTTGCAAGTGGGTCTACAAGCTGAAAAACAGAGTTGATTATAAAGTTGAAAGGTATAAATAAAGACTGGTAGCAAAAGGGTATTGTCAAAAAGAAAGTATTGATTTTCATGAGATATTTTCACCAGTTGCGAAGCTTGTTTCAGTTTGTGTTGTGTTAGCACTAGTTTCTTTACTTGAACCTTTGTAACCAAATCATCTCTTTACTAGCCTCTGTAGTAGCAACATACTCTTCCTTTGTTGTTGAAAGTGAAACAACCTTTTTCAGTTTCGAAATCCAACTTACTGTTGTTCCACCTATAGTAAAAACATACCCTGTGGTGCTCCTCCTGCTATCTTTATCACCTGCCATATATGAATCAATGTATCTCTGTAGAACAGTGTATGAACCTCCAAAATATAATGCATGAGTAGCAGTACTTTTCAAATACTTGAGAATCAACTTTGTTGCCTCCCAATGTTCTTTACCTGGATTGTTCATATACCTACTCACAACTCCCATTGCATGTGCAATATCTGGTCTTGTGAAAACCATCGCATACATCAAGCTGTCAACTACTGATGAATAAGGGACCTTGGACATGTATTCTATCTCCTCCAGTGTCTTGGGACACATTTCTTTGGTTAATTGAAATGGTTGGCCAAAGGTGTACTAACTGGTTTTGCATTTTGCATTCTAAACCTCTCCAACACCTTCTATATGTACTCACCCTGAGACAATGTCAAATTGTGAATTTTCCTATCTCTTGTTATTCTCATACCAAGGAATTTCTTTGCAGCACCCAAATCCTTCATCGAAAATGAATTAGCTAATTTATTGTTGAGCACATATATATCCTGGATATTAAAACCCGCAACAAGCATGTCATCTACATACAATAGAAAAATAATATAGCTTCCATTTTCTAGATTTTAAAAATAAACACAGTGATCATAATGACATCTACTATAACCGTGTTTTGTCATAAACCTGTCAAACTTCAAATACCACTGCCTTGGATCTTTCTTTAGGCCATACAATCTCTTCTTCAACCTGCATACCAAATTTTCCTTCCCTTTGACCTCATACTCCTATGGCTACTGCACATAAATCTCTTCCTCCAAATCCCCATGGAGAATTTTTTTTTTACATCTAACTGCTTGACATGTAAATATTCTACTTCCACAAGACTTAAAATAGTCCTAATTGAAGTAATTTTAACAATAGGAGAAAATATTTCATCAAAATCTATACATTTCTTTTGTGCAAACCTCTTTACAACAAGTCTATCCTTGTACCATTTTTTTCCTCCATCTTCTTCCTTCAACTTGTAAAACCATTTATTTTGCAATGCTATTTTTTCTACAGGAAACTGAACCAAATCCCAAGTATGGTTATTTACCAGGGAATCCATTTCCTCTTTCATGCCTTTCTCCCACTTCTTTTTAGTGTCTACTTGCATTGCCTCTTCATAACATTCTGGTTCACCAGAATCAGTCAACAATAAATAATACAATGAAGGAGAGTATCGTTCAGGGGGTCTACTTAACCTGGTAGATATTCTAACAACACTTGCAGGAGTTTGAGGTACCTTTTGCTCTCGTTGTTGTACATTTTGATTTTTTGGTACCTTTGGAATTTCTTTTTCAGTGATCTCATCAAGCACTATGTATTCTGGTTTTTCTTTTTCCTATTTCTTTCCCTGCAACTGATCTTTGTACATGACCTTCTCATTGAAAATGACATCTCTACTCCTAATGATTTTATGATTTTCATAATCCCATAAGAGATAACCGTAATCATTAACATTGCATCCAATAAAAGTACACTTCTTGGATTTTTCCTCAAGCTTTGTTCTATTTTCTTTATCAATATGGACAAATGCTTCATAGCCAAAAGTCTTCAAAAAAGAATAGTTTACCTTTCTACCTATCCATGCCTCCTCTAGAATTATACCATCCAAAGAGCTTGAAGGTTCTCTATTTATTTAGTAAACAAAAATATCTACAACATCTTCGTAGAACTGTAAGGGAAAACCAACATGCAATCTCATACTCCTTGCACGCTCCATGATTGTCATGTTCATCCTTTCTGACACACCATTTTATTGTGGTGTTCCTAGAACTATCTTCTCTCTATGAAGCCCATGGTATGAACAGTAATCATAAAAATCCTTACTACAATATTCACCTCCATTGTCTGATATGAGACACCTCAACCTTTTTCTTGTCTCATTCTCAACCAAAGCTTTTCATTTCTTAAAAGTATAAAAAACATCATATTTTTGTCGAATGAAATAAACCCAAGTTTTTCTAGTTGCATTATCAATAAAAGTAACATAATAATGAGAGCCACCAAGAGATGATACTTGATATGTTCCCCATACATCTGTATGCACAAGCTCTAACCTTTCACTCTTCTTTTCTTTTTTGATTCTGAAAAACCTAACTCTCTTTTGTTTTCCATAAACATAATGCTCATAGGAATCCAAATCAATTTGTTTAAGATCTGGAAACAAATTTCTTTTGTGAAGTATCTGCATCCCCTTCTCACTCATGTTTCCAAGCCTATGATGCCATAGTGTTGTATCCACAACTGTAGAAGCTAAAGAGATAGAAGAATCAATATTACCAGTACATAAATACAATGTACCTACCTTCTCTCCTTTTGCTATCACCAATGATCCTTTGGTAACCTTCCACACCTTATCTGTAAACATAGATATACAACCTTCACTTTATAACTGCTCTATTTAATTAGAATTTTCCTTAGATCTGTAACATGTCTTACCTATTTCAACAACCATTGGTTTCCATTCATTTGCTTTATTTTTACCTTTCATTCCAACAATTTTTCATGGTGCATCATCACCCAAATGAACCTGTCCAAAATCACCTTGAACATAATCTAGAAA